>JADDOH010013449.1:0-33057 GCA_016648135.1 Agrypnia vestita | reverse complement strand
GTTACTCGACGTCTTGTTGCGCATTCATTTACAACAAATATATTTACACAGATAAAAAGCTGGCAGAATTCAATGTTTTCAAATAGAAATTCTGTATCGAAAACAAAGCAAGATGCATTTACTACTAATTGTACAGTTACTAATAAGAATGATGCGATATCTGATTATATTCTGCCACTGGATGTTACTCGACGTCTTGTTGCGCATTCATTTACAACAAATATATTTACACAGATAAAAAGCTGGCAGAATTCAATGTTTTCAAATTGAAATTCTGTATCGAAAACAAAGCAATATGCATTTACTACTAATTGTACAGTATACTAATAAGAATGATGCGATATCTGATTATATTCTGCCACTGGATGTTACTCGACGTTTTGTTGCGCATTCATTTACAACAAATATATTTACACAGATAAAAAGCTGGCAGAATTCAATGTTTTCATTGGAAAATTCTGTATCAGAAAACAAAGCAAGATGCCATTTACTACTACGGTACAGTATACTAATAAATATGCGATATCTGATTAATCTCTGCCACTTTCCTGTCTGCCACTGGATTTTACTCAACGTTTTGTTGCTGCATTCATTTTACAACAAATCTATTTACAACAGATACAAAGCTGGCGGGAATTGTCAATGTTTCCAAAATGGCAATTCGTATCGAAAAACAAAGCAAGAATTCATTTACTACTATTGTAACAGTATACTAATAAAATGAGCTATATCTGATTATATTCTGCACGGATGTTTACTCGAGACGTTTTGTTTGCGCATTCATTTACAACAATATATTTACACAGATACAAGCTGGCAGAATTCAAGTTTTCAAATAGAAATTCGGTATCGAAACAAAGCAAGATGCAATTTACTACTATTTCATTTACGAATAAGAATGATGCTATTCTGATTATCTTCTGCCACTATTCTTCCACTGGACGTTACTCACGTTTGTTGCGCATTCATTTACAACAAATATATGTAACCACAGATAAAAGCCTTGCGAATCTGTTTCAATTGACATTCTGTATCGAAACAAAGCAAGCTGCATTTACTACTACTTGTACAGTATACTAATAAGATTGATGCGATATCTGATTATATTCTGCCACTATTCTGCCACTGGATGTTACTCGACGTTTTGTTGCGCATTCATTTACAACAAATATATTTACACAGATAAAAAGCTGGCAGAATTCAATGTTTTCAAATTGAAATTCTGTATCGAAAACAAAGCAAGATGCATTTACTACTAATTGTACAGTTACTAATAAGAATGATGCGATATCTGATTATATTCTGCCACTATTCTGCCACTGGATGTTACTCGACGTTTTGTTGCGCATTCATTTACAACAAATATATTTACACAGATAAAAAGCTGGCAGAATTCAATGTTTTCAAATTGAAATTCTGTATCGAAAACAAAGCAAGATGCATTTACTACTAATTGTACAGTATACTAATAAGAATGATGCGATATCTGATTATATTCTGCCACTATTCTGCCACTGGATGTTACTCAACGTTTTGTTGCGCATTCATTTACAACAAATATATTTACACAGATAAAAAGCTGGCAGAATTCAATGTTTTCAAATTGAAATTCTGTATCGAAAACAAAGCAAGATGCATTTACTACTAATTGTACAGTAAAATAATAAGAATGATGCGATAATCTGATTCATATTCTGCCACTGGATGTTACTCGACGTTTTGTTGCGCATTCATTTACAACAAATATATTTACACAGATAAAAAGCTGGCAGAATTCAATGTTTTCAAATTGAAATTCTGTATCGAAAACAAAGCAAGATGCATTTACTACTAATTGTACAGTATACTAATAAGAATGATGCGATATCTGATTATATTCTGCCACTGGATGTTACTCGACGTTTTGTTGCGCATTCATTTACAACAAATATATTTACACAGATAAAAAGCTGGCAGAATTCAATGTTTTCAAATTGAAATTCTGTATCGAAAACAAAGCAAGCTGCATTTACTACTAATTGTACAGTATACTAATAAGAATGATGCGATATCTGATTATATTCTGCCACTATTCTGCCACTGGATGTTACTCGACGTTTTGTTGCGCATTCATTTGCAACAAATATATTTACACAGATAAAAAGCTGGTAGAATTCAATGTTTTCAAATTGAAATTCTGTATCGAAAACAAAGCAAGCTGCATTTACTACTAATTGTACAGTTACTAATAAGAATGATGCGATATCTGATTATATTCTGCCACTAGCAGAGAGAAACTGACTTGTAGGCGATTACTGTTCCTGTATCCTGTGGGGTAGTATGTAGTTGCCGCTCTATGGCCACAGCTAGTGTCTTGGAAATTAATAAAACATAAAAGAGCAAACATATCAAAATCTAGTATGATTTTCAATGAATAAATATGATTAAGTGGAAAAATAATAGCAGTAAATATTGAATGCGAGATGTATTCAATTTCAAATCCGGCAAAAGTAACTGAACACCAAGTTGCTCCACAATCCACAATAGCCCACTCCATATGCAGATGTCTCTCAATTTGGAAGAATATTTCGTAACGCTTTCGCATATCAAATAAGTTGATATCGAAATGGCAGCGGTCTGTTATAAGAGGCACGTGTTTAAATGATGCGTAATTTTAATTCGATATTTCTTGTATTCGATGAAATTTATTCTTAGAGAGTCGCATGGAAATTTTTTTTAAAAATGTAAGAAAAGTGTAAAATATCTTTAGTAAAAAATGAATATTTTATTTCTATTAAAATAAAACACAAATCACTTTGTTTTCATTACTTTATTAGATATACAATCTACATGTTTCGAGAACAATGTTCTCTTCTTCAGGTTTGTTTGTGTACTAAAATTGAAAAAGATAAACTACGCACGTGTGTTACGGGGAAGGGGAGGGTGGGGGGAGGGGGGAGGTCGGAGCTGTTAATTATGGAATTTCATCTCAAGGGGATGGAATCTTAAGTGGAAAAATATTCAATTGTGGGTTGTGCACAAGTTAAGTCTGGTTATTTATTATATTTGAATTATTAATACTTTTTCTAATTTCTGGATTATTTATTTGTGGGATCTTATAACTAAAATGTAAAAATTTGAAACCTGTATTAATATTAAATGTATGGTCATATTCTATTAAATGTTTTATTTCTCTTCATGTACCCTACCGCCTTCATGTGATTGACTGACACCGCGTTTTGTTAGAATGTAACACATTGATTGTTAGATTGGCAAAAACAAATAATAGAGTTGTTGGCAGTGGACATTAACAGTGCGTTGTTTAATAAAGAAAAATCCTACCAATATTAATGTGGTGAAGACATTAAAATCCTGCCAATATTAATGTGGTGAAGACATTAAAATCCTACCAATATTAATGTGGTGAAGACATTAAAATCCTACCAATATTAATGTGGTGAAGACATTAAAATCCTACCAATATTAATGTGGTGAGACATTAAAATCCTACCAATATTAATGTGGTGAAGACATTAAAATCCTACCAATATTAATGTGGTGAAGACATTAAAATCCTACCAATATTAATGTGGTGAAGACATTAAAAACATCAATTCTAAACCTCGCTTCGACAAATAACAGTTTTCGTCTTCTTCTTTTTTTTGTTAAACCTGTCAATCTGTGGTACAGAAAGCTACGTCTCCTGGGATGATGATGTCCAGCTCTCCCTCCGTAGTTTAGGTGGTCTTCCCGATGGGCGTCGTCCGGAGGTGATTGCATTAGCTGCTGCCTGCACAAGTCTGTCACTGACTATCCTGGTTAAGTGATCCCTCCGGAATCTCTTTTTGTATCTACACCATCGTGTTTTTTCCTCTATTTTACAGGTTTTCCTTATATCTACATTTAGGACACGATCTCAGCACTTTCATTTCAGATGGTCTGAGGAATTTCTGGAGGAAAAAAATTAAAATTGTAAAACCCTATCGGCAGTATTCTGAAATAAGCCTTATTGCTATTTCTGTATCTTGACAATTATTGTATAAAATTGAAATAGAATAGAAGAAGAAAATGAAATAAATTCAATCAATAAGAAAACTCATTATTCATAATTGTGAATAACTTAACGCTTGTTTACGTTTTAGAGCTTTCTGATTGATTGAAATCATTAATTTCAGACCTGTCAAATTTAAAACGTCAAAATTGGCGGCGTAACAATGTTATACAATAGCTGTCAAGATATAGCAATATTGCTTATTTAAATATACGGCCGATGCACGCCTTCACATAATTAGATATTTTTCTGTACAAAAATCGCTGCAATCCAACCGAGGACAAGGACGGCATCGGTAATAAAGACGAATCATCTTATCATGCAAAATATACATTGACTTAAAATGATGTATTTTCGTTTTCTAAAACCCGTATTTTAAGTCGTTTAAAAAAATCAAGTTTTTCAACTCGTTTCATAAATCAAGTCAAGAGCCAATGCTAAATCACTCGACGCCTTATATTTATGTAGATGTCCTCTCGCGAATCCCATTTTGTCAAATATTTAAACAAAATAGTCTTTTGGAATTTTGTGTCCTGTTTCCATTTTATGAACCAATTTAATATTCTGTTTCAAATTATCAAGGCTGCTTTTTATGGTCGCGTAGGCAGCGGCCGCTCCAGTGCACACTTCCACAAATGTCAAAGGAATATTTGTTGTGACGCTATTGACAATATGTATCTTATTTCTTGGGCTAATTGGAATTTCGTACTTTTTGTCGAGATCTGCTTTGATTTGAAATGCATACATCGAGGACTGAAGACAAGAAATAAAAATCATTTGCATATTGAAGCGAACCTCTTTTAAAATATAATTGGATGTTCTGTGATATTATTCGGGAAATCAAATAACTTATAAGTTGAAAAATAGCGTGAAAACAAGTTTTTTTGTAAATTAAATTATTTTAACTATTTTGGAATTAAGAAAAATTGAAAATAATACATTGAATATTTAAATAATCAAGTCCATTTTACAAATAGTTATCTTTTAAATTTGTTTTCATCTTAGTACTTAATTATATATTATTTATATATATTTTTATTGTCTATTCTATTTAATTTAATTTAATTCTGTATATTCTATTTAATTTTTTAGTAGAAGTAGTATTCTGACGAAGGGACCATTGACCCTGAAACATGTTGATATTTTCAATATAAAAGTGGTGAAAACAATGTACGGTTCGCTGTTCACTGAAGTGTGGCCATCTTTAAAGCGGTTGTGCTCTTATTTTACCCTTCAAATGTTCATTGCATATTCCCTGAAAGCCTGTTGGGTCCCGCGTATGGTTTCCATTTCATACGCATCTCCACCAAAGGATACCTCCCGAGCTTCATTGGTTCGGGCAGAAAAAATAAAGGCTCGATAATATTTGAATACACCGTATGCATCACCTATAATTACTCTGGTCGTAGATTTTTTGTGATTTTCTCCTCAGCATGTTTATTACCGATCTGAATATCTCCAGGGAGATATTGCAATCTTTTTGTAATTTTTATTTTATTTTATTTTATAAGACACCAACAGAATATGTGAGTGTCTATAATAATAACACTACTCTAGCATAAACATATGTATTGAAACGGAGTGGTGTGGTTTCTAGTTATGTGGGCAAGTGACAAAGGCGTAGAAATAACTGAAAAGTTTATTTTTTTCACAACAATTTATTTACAGTTAAAATACGAGGAAAACACAGAAAAGTAATCAGTCGAAATATAAAAGAGCATGCAGAATACAAAATAAAATTATCAAAAGCACTTAGGTCTCTGGCGTAGTCACAAAAATATATTAAGGCGGAATTCTGGATCTCGCTTCACAGATTCGTCGGAGGCTCTTGCTGGAAAAAACTCAATAGCAAGAGCGATGGCGAAGAGACTTCTCGGAGATAAACACTCGACGAGACTTGAGCCTCGCATAAGCTCGACTTGGTACGGCCCGGCAGGAGAACACTCGACTGCAGCGGCGATATTGCTTCCTAGGTTCGCCAGGAATTCCTCCCGGACACCTCCTGTAAGGTGAGGACTGCTGGAGCCTTCCGAACAGTATATCCTGGCTGGAAGTATAAGCCCTTTTATACCCTTTCGGCGGCGGTGGGGATGCATAAGCGAACGACAATTTATTTGTTGATTCTAGGCGGAGTCCCCGGCAGAAAAATTCTCCGAAAATGTCCCGCTTGATAATTTCTCAGCCGTGCGGTCGTGTTTAATGGGTTCCAAGAACTAGCCACAGGTACGGGATTTTCGTTTACTCTCAGGTGCACATATCAGCATATATATTAATGTAATGTGAACATGTAAAAATATGTAACTAAATAATTGGTTAAAATATGTTCTATGGGTTTAGATTATCATTAAGAAAATGGATGTTGTGTAGGAGTGAAATTTTGAATGATGATAGGGTGTCTGCAAGAAAATCAACATCGACATTATGGTCAGCAAAATATGTATCGTAAGCACGATACATTTTTTGATGGGAGAAAAATAACCAACAATAATAAAATCTAGCCTACCTTTATTATCCGAGTACGGAATGAATGAATAGTAATTATTAAAAAACAACGAAATTAGATAAATAAACTAAAAATATACAGAAAAATGTATGTATCGAAAAAATATTTGGATACCATAGAAAAACAAACCCGGAAGCTGGGGAAAAAAACAAAACGGGGATTTTATCATTTATGATTACAAAAAAATTGTGGCCTATAGGCATTGTAGGCAATGTAGCATTTCATAAATGGAACATTTATTATTCCACTTAACAACTTCAAGTATATATTGGAATGGATCCTAAAAACTAAAAACCTTTGAGTAATACATCCTAAACCTGGAATATCTGATAAGATGTGATTTGGATTGGAGAAATTCCGATATTTTCTCGATAGATTGATTTTTTCTGCATTTCTTAAGATGCAAGTTCTAAAATTGCAATGTATAAAAATAAAATAATTATTACGCCAAATATTAGCGGGGTGTGCGTTTGTCTAGACAAGACATCGAATGATCGAGCGCCTTATCGTACTTTGTTGGCATTGAAGGTAAGAATGTTATCGTAGGAGGAAAATCGAAATATAAATGTTTTCCGCTTTTCTACTGTAAATCAAGCCAGCCGTTCTCTTTGACGATCGTCTGGATGCCATGTTTTCTCCATTTACGGTAGGTAGTAGAACGAGGTTCATTAATATAAATTATGAATAGAATGGGACTTTGTCGTCTTACCCAACACCGGCAAACTGTACCCAACATTATACAATTGGCTGAATACGTCGTTTGTTTTAACCTGTTATTTTCTAGTTCATTCCAATAAATTTACCTATACGCATATTTATTTTAAATTTTATCTTTTAATGTTAACAAACGCAAGAAACAAGCTAACACGGTAAAGGTTATTAGTTATTATTTATTAGTTATTGTACTCAAATTTAATACCTTAATTGTGTCACGGGATCGTAATGATGGGATATAAATGAAATTAAATAACTTCTTCAAAAACAGCAAAATAATTTTGTGGTGACATTATTAATATAATTAATAAAAATAAACTTCCTCATCACCACTTTTGTATTGAAAAATATAAACATGTTTCAGAATCCATCTTCGTCAGGATACAATAAATTGTATTACACCTACTAACAAAATTAAATTAAAAAATCGAAGTATTGACAATCAAAATATTATAAAAAAAATTATATATGGAAAATGAATAATAATAAAGTACCTACCTACAAAACATGAAAATAAATTTAAAAGATAACTATTTGCAAAAAGGACCTGGTTATTTATAATATTGAATTTACTATTAACACTTTTTCTTATTTCCAAAATTTCTAATTTATCAAACTGTGATTCTATATAATTTGTATGTAAAATTTGTAAACCCTTATTAATATCAAAAGATGGTTAGCAAGATGATCCATAGCCAAAAGATGGTTAGCAAATTCGGAATAATTGTTGCTATTTAAACACTTTAAGTGTTCCTTAACTCCAACTTCAAAATTTCTACGCGAAATACACTACATAGAAATCTGGTTGAATGACATTTGGGATTTTTTAAACTATTGAATTAGAAATATCATTATTTATAAATACAATTTTTCTACAATGTTTTTCAGTATCAAATATTGAAGGGTAAACAAAAGATTTTAAAAACTTCTTCTTATACTTTTTATTTAACATAATGTCTATTAATTTTGTAAATCACGACAATATAATAACATAAGGTGCAAAAATTGACAATTCAACACAAGAAAAATGTGTATTAAAGCGTATAAGCGCATAAGAAAAAAATTTTTTTTTTATTTTATTTTTTTATTTTTTTATTATTATTAATTTATTTTTTAAAAATATTTATTACATTAAACATATGCCAAACTGCACAGCAGTTTTACGGCATGGTTGCCTTCAATATTTGACAAAAATTTTTATTTTATAATGAAGATAGTAGGTTATTATCGAGTGTTGCATATTTTTTTTACAAGTGATACATGATATGTAATTATAAATTAATGTAAGATTAGGTTCATAGCTTTAATATATATTCTTTTAGCTTGTACTTTTTTGAAGCCAATGGAGTTTTTTTGTCTTGCATCATCTCAAAGAATTTTTTATCTAATTTATTAAAGATTCTTGGCACAATATATTCTCTTTTCCTTTCGCCATACACGTTGTTAGTGATTGGTATTCTCATTGTTCGTCCTGTCGATCTGGTTGCATATTGATGATACGCAAACAGATATCAAGGGATAAATTAATGACACTTTTGAAAATTGCATTTATGTGCTCGAAGTAGTTACCCTTAGTGAAATTTTACATGAAAATCGGTGGTTAAAGTATCCAGTGAGATCGATGCGTATGCCATTACAATGTCTTCTCGAAGCTCGGTCAGTGTTTTTTTTTGCTGATTTTTTTACGAAAACAATATCTAGAATGGTTCCCTATACACAAAAGTCCAGCGGTGTTGAGAGAACGCGGGGAGAGTTATCACACATGGTACCGTGGGTTTCAAACATAGATGTGATGATGGCTCTACTGCGAATTCACGTCGCCCGTTGTTTTTTTACAATATTTTAAAATTTACATCATAACATAAAATTGTTAGAGCAAGGGGTTTCTAGGCCAGCAAGCCAGCAAGTACACCGGCGAATAGTGCTCGAATGATTTATGGAGTTGTAGGAGGGCGCCGCCTAGCGCCTTGGAAAACTACTATTATTATTGAAGCCGCTTCTTTTTCTTGAATTATTTTGCCGCATTTACGATAAAATTTTTATTGTAGCGGGAATAGGCATGATGGCAGATTTTGAAATAACTTTCTATATTGTAGGTACCTACATGTCTATTATTACCGAAAATAACATTATTTTAGTAACAAATTAAGTTTTTGCATTTTCATCTACATATTTTTAATTTCGCGCAAAAAATCCCGCAGCTGTCACTTCGTCTACGTGACGTCAAGCCTCATTAAACATTGCATTGTGTCTATGGCAAAGACACGGTGATGGGTACTGAGGCGTGACGTCATTGCACAATTTTATACTTTTATTTTATTGAAAATCTTATTAATCTCAATGTGTATATTAAAACTGGATCATTTTTTAGAATCCTTTCAAAATATTTTCTCCTCTTAAATCACTTTAATTTTTTAATACTGTCATTATGCCTATTATATTTGTGCGACACCTGTATGCCTTGGACGTTCAACCAAATCGCTGTAAGCATGAATGAACCCTGTAAGCATGAATGAACTCTTCTGTCCTGACACACAACTCTCGCCTTATTCACACTCATACACCTTCATTTGCAAGATTGTTGAGGCTCCTAATAGAACCTTCTTCCAGTCCATGCTATGTTCTGTCAAGTTTTCCGCGGCCATCCTCTATTTTTTTTCTGGCACCGTCAATACTTGCGAGATCCATCCACGGATGTATAGTATCCCAGCACTTTGCAGTTCGTCAGAAATTCGCCAGTCACATTACACGGTTGAATATTTAGGAATGTTGTTCTTTATTTTTATATTCATGCTAATTTATATGAACTGATTTTCTGCATTTTATTATTGATTACAAAAAGGTCAACCGTTTACTTGAATTCCTTTAGAAATACTATTATTCTCCATCTGACGCACTGTTGTGCTGGAATGTGTGGGCATTCATAGGTGATGACCAAATCGGTTGGAAAATAGCACATATTATGAATAGTCTGAATGTACGTCCGCTTATTAACGTAATCTTGAATAAATGTTTTTTGATTGCGGTGTTCGAGATAGATTTTTTAAAGAAAAATATGCACCTGGGTTTTGATTTAAAAAGGAATTGTTTTAAATTGAATAACGTTAATGGTTCTCCAGCGATATGAGTATAAAATAATGCAATAACTTAAAAAAAAATGTTATTCAACGACAAGAAAATGAGCACATTACAATATCTTTATTGTTAAAACAAGTCAATAGGTGATATTTACAGCTGGTTCCATATGAATTTTCTAGATCAACGCGATTATTTTATATCGTAATATTATTCTCATCGTGAGATATGAAACATAAAAATATTCAGATGTATATCTCTCAAAAATACTACAATACACGTGGATAAGATTATTTGTAATTATTGGCTGCCTTAAGTGATGTCTTGGTATTTGATATTATTTCTTAATTATACATATTTTATAAAACCTGTAATAATCATGGGAATGTTCAAAAATCCACATTAATAGCACTAATGTACATACTGTTACGTGGCGTGGCTCGCTCGAAAAATGAAATGGCACAACTCGTAAAATAAATCTTTTATTATCGCTTGTACATTATCTCTAACCTTTTACAATCGCTCGCAACGCAATACTGGTTTTTTTATTCAAACACAAAAGAACAGCTCTCTTTTGTTTTTCTACTCAGGTAAGAACCCTTCCATTTCTTCGCTATTTATTTAATCATGTTAGTTCTTATTTCAACCACTGGGCATACCGGCCCGCCGTTCTGCGCATGTGACACTTTTCTATGGAACTGTCAAATGTCAACGAACAGCTCGTTACAATACTATAGCTCTTGGTAATACGCTTTTATGTCGCAGCATTGATAATATTATATCATATTCACACATTAATCATGTGTAATTGTCACGTTTGACGTCATTTGTTTTACAGAAGTTCAATCTAGGACCCGATGAAGTATATTAAATAAATTTATTTGTGTATATAAATGAAATACAGTCAAACTCGGTTATAACGAACGCGACGGGACCAACTAAATTTGCTCCTTATAGCCGGGACTCCTTATATCCGGGATTTACTTTTTTCACAATTTTTTTTAATTGTGTAATGTTATTTTCAAGAGAAGCTTAATAAACATCCTTATCTTTCCAGAGCGATGAAACTGTAGGAAGATTGTGAAAACTTTTTACAGACTTTTTGACGCCGATAATTTGGACTTTTTCGCGAACCTAGAGACACTTTCGTTTGTTAGTGAACACGTTTAACTGATTAGGCTTTTAAATGCTAATACAGTAAACTGCATAAAATAAACTGTCACCATAAACATTTTGGAAACCCCCAATAATCGGAGTTATATGACCAGTATTCTCGACCTTCAGTAAACTATTACTTGCCTGCGCACGTGGGATTTTCGGACACAAGTTTGTGTATATCATTAAATGAACCCTAATTAAGAGCGAGCCGCTTTAAAAGCAAAGTGAAAAAGTTCATTGTTATGAGTACTTATTTGTCTTTTTTTCTGTAACCCAAGCAAATATGTTTGCAGAGTTTCTAAAATTTGCTCCGTATACCCGGGAATCGCGCTCCTTATAGCCGAGACCGATTGTACGGGACTATGCGCAAATCAAAATGAATTCGCAGTTTTTCTCATTATAGCCGGAATCTCCTTCTATCCGAGCTCATTATAACCGAGTTCGACTGTATATTAAATCCGATCAGGGACCCGGATTATACGAAGAAAAATACTAATATCACATTGTGAGTTTACATCTTACGTAATAACCAAATGATAAATCGTCCTTGCATCTTCCATCCTGTGTGCTCGGCACTATGTGATGTAGAGACGCGGATGCCTACCCAGGCACAAATACACAAGTATGCTGATTCGTTTGAGATTTGTTGCTGGGCTTTGCGGACTAGGCATGTAATAAAAACTTCTCAATTCTCCAAAAGCACAAGACACAGTGTGTCCGCTTGACTGAAAAGCGAATACTTGAGTTTTTTAGACATACAAAAAACGACGATAGAACAGCTTTGAGAACTGGTGATCCTCGGCAACGTCCATGATGATAGAGCGAGAGAGTGATTCTTGCTACAAGGATGGATCAAAGAAGCTGAAGTGATGATTATTTCGTACTTTATATTTTTTCAAGCATTATTTTTCTAATTGCGTTTCGTTGGAATAATAAAATTTAATTAATAACTGAATGTGGTGGCGTTTCATAAAACTTAAATACACAAAACAATACCATCAATAATCAAATATAACCCTCACTTCACCCCTTTCATAATGTTCCCTCTCTTCCACCACCTAGATACCCTTCTTCCAGTTCTACTGAACCCGCAACCCATACACCAAACACTTAGACGTTTCCAAAACATGCAGTAGTGATATTCTCGAATAAAAGCAATGGAAAATAAAAAAAATTGTGTGTTTATTCATAACCAGGAAACTATTTCATCAATTTAAACACGAAAAGCTACAGTACTATTTGCCACATTAAAAAAAATATTATGCTTGGACATTTTATATCTTTGATCTGAGAGTATAAGAGGGACAAAATTTTTAAAATGATGTAAAGTCTAAAGAGAATCAAATGTTACTTAGAATATTTTGAGTTTGTTCAAATCTTTCAGAACAGTGCTGGATTTATGTCACAGAGACATTATTAATCAATTAGTGTATATTATAGATATCTCACAGAGACGAAACTGTATTAATTATGGGAAAGTAGGTATAGAAGTCATTTGGGTGTACACAGGACTTATGACCTGTCTTTTTATGGTTGGTTGGCTTAAGTGATCACTTTAAACAATTGTAACATTCGCCATTTCCACCCATGATAGAATATACCATGCTTATTCATTTTTTGGAAGTTGTATATATGCTCAAATTGCGTGGAAAGCTTTCATATATGAGTTGTAAGCGCCTTTCCATGCGGTCTGTACAAAGCCATTTTCATTCCCCTAAATCCCCACAGATGTCGCTAATGAGAAAATCTACATTGATTTTTTACGGAATTTTGAGAGCAACATACTTTATTGTGTGTAATGAAATTCATCCGAATACTTGCATTACACTAGGATACGCCAGGAAATATTATTTCCAATTTTTGTTAAATTCCTTTTTACCAGTATTTACAATTCAGAATATTTTGAGTTTGTTCAAATCTTTCAGAACAGTGCTGGATTTATGTCACAGAGACTGTCTCTGTGACAGTCCTTTGTACACCCAAATTACTTCTATACCTACTTTCCCATAATTAATACAGTTTCGTCTCTGTGAGATATCTATAATATACACTAAATATTACTTACTTCACGAAAACAATACCAATTGTAGATACCCTGTATTAGAAGAAAGATAACATTTACACCAATTGATAAATTAATATTTTAAAATAATAAAAAGTAATGAAATTAACTCAGCAGAATATACCGTATCTTACGGTTAAATAAAAATAACAATCTCTGATAAAAACTAAAGAAAAATTACAAAAATTAAATAAAGTTAATTTAAACCATACCAAAAATTACCAGCAAAGACTAAGGCCCGGTTGTTTCAAGTTCGATCAAAGTAAGCGGTCGATCAAAGCATAGATTTTTACGAAAACGGATCGTCTGATTGGTGGAGAACTGACTTGTTAATTGAAAAACAGTAACAACCCACACATTAGTTAAACAATACCATCCTTGAAAACTAATTATCCGGTGCCTTCTCTCAAATACTAGTTGATTTATCACAAACTTTAATTAACTGAAAAAATTAACAAACTGTACACAACTTAATATTTGTGCCTAATAATAAATTAATATATAATGTAACAGGTCGCGTAGCCAGTAGCAAAAAACTTCGGGGAGTGGTCTTTATTTAATTTTGAATAGAAAAGATTACATATACTTTGGGTGAAATGTCAAAAGTTAAGGAGATAAGCGACATCAAACTTTGCATTTTTAAAAAATATTTTTGACTTATCTTCGATAAAACAATAGAGCATCATAAAAGTAGATTGTATTGTATAAATAAAATATATAAATAAACATTGAATATTAAAAATTCATTCGTTTTGACACAAGTCAAATAAATTTGTTGAGACGTGCAAATATTTGAATCGGAGATTTTCGCAAGGTTTTAATCATTTTATTTGACTTATATGTATCAAAACGAATGAATTTTTAATATTCAATATAAATTGTAGAATAGTACAACAATTTACAAAATATAAGACAGAAATATTGCAATAGAAATGAAAAATTTTATATAGCTTATCTCCTTAATTGTTGACATTTCACCCAAAGTGTACATAATATTTTCTACTCAAAATTATATGAAGAAGACTCTTCCAAAATTTTTATTACCAGCTACGAGACACCCTGTATTTGAAACAAATTTGATGAATTACTTGAAAAGATAAGCAGAAAAAATAATTTTAAAATTACTCATGTATCTACTACATTACGGAATGTGATAGACTCGTACATAAGTAATGTATTATAATAAAATCACATTTTTATTATGCACCTAGTTTTATTTTAGAATGTAATTCTTTGATATTGAAAACAAGTGAGTATGATATGGAAGTAAAAAAAAATATAACTAACTAACTAACTAACCATCACGCCGTTTCACTGCAGGGGTAGGCAGAGAGGATTGAACGCCACACTCTTCTATCCTGGCACACCACTTTTGCTTCGGCCACATTCATACATCTTCTCATACACGTTCTACGATTGTTGCGGCTTTTAACAGGGCCATCCTCAAATACTTGTAGTACCTGATCGTGCCAGGTCTTTCGCGGACGCCCTCTATTCCTGTTGCCTTCAACATTCGCCTCATATATTTTCTTAACCATCCTTTCCTCGTTCATACGTTCCACATGACCAAACCATCTCAGCACTCCTTTCTTTATTCTATCTACCACACTACAGCCAGCATTGCATTCACTTCTAATTTGTTCATTCCTCACTCTATCGACCAAAGATTTTCCACACAAGCGTCTTAGTGACCGCATTTCAACCGCATTCAGTCTACTTTCATTCCTCTTTTGCCAATTCCAGGCTTCACTTCCATACATAAGGGTTGGCACTAGAACGCCATTATGTACCGCTAGTCTTGCTTCTTTTGACAGATTCTTATTGGCCATAATTGCATTTAGTGCACCATTAACTTTTGAGATTTTACAAATAATGTCCAAAACCATAGTAAATTTTAATGGTTAAAATAGTCTAATAGTAAAGCAGTCTAATGGAAAAGGTTTTGGTGAAAAACTTACGTGTGCCTCTGTAGATCTAATAAAAGGCATACAATGAAGTTACAAGATAGAGTTTCCTCGAGTGGTGTTGAGGGTAGTATCTGGGTGCGTGGCTAGAATAAATAATTAACAAATAACGAGTGAATGTAAAGCTGACCTTAACGTAGTTGATAGGATTAATAAAGGTTAATGTCATGCGGAACGTGTGAGGGATGAGAAACATGATGCGAGTATCGATGGCATTAAAAATAACTGCATAACCAGATAAATCAGATACTATATAAGCCCTAGTGATCGACGGGCACGCATGAAAAGATGTTAAAATGTAGATGAGGCAAAAGGGATGTCAGTACATAAGAATGCGGCATTCTGTTCATTTTAACTATCTTCGTAGGAAAAAGATGAGATGGTTAGGTACATAATCTTCATTTAATACTAGGGGATGTCAATAAGTTTGCGGAATACAGGAGTTATCGCAGAGATGGGAGCGCTGTCTCAAGGTATCCATCAACCTTTCCAGGAATTGTTATAGTAGTGGTCACTCTCAACAAGGCAAACCGTGAAATTAGTGTTGACCAATATTGAAACCAATATTGGTCAACACTAATTTCAGACCAATTTTATAATGTATGTATGTAATGTATCGTAATATTTTTGAATAAAAAGCATTACTGAAATCAATAAAACTCACAACATGATTTTACATTTACTGCCTTTCGATGCGCCGCTAGAAATTCGGATTTTTTAAAATCATATTTAAAATGGCATAAATTAGAAATATCTAAAACATTCACGAAATTTTTGAAATTCATGTTTACCGATTACAATTTGCCCCTAACGGGTCGAGGCAGCCACGGCTTTTTAAGCAATCACCCCCAGGAGGGGAGAAAGAGACGTCATATAATGTTTTTTAATTAAATTTTTGAAATTCATAATCACTGATTATAATTTGTCCCTTGTGGGTCGGGGCAGCCATAGTTTCTTAAGCAATCACTTCCAGAAGGGGAGGAGAGACGTCATATAATGGCCGCACCATGCATTGGCGGCATTTCACTCCATATCGATAACAACAGACCACCGCACCGGGGGCAGTAGACAGTCCTACACTGCAACTCCCAAGACGGCCGTCTTCCCGACATCTCCCAGCGGGAGACTTACTCTGATGAATTCTGATAATTCAATTATCTGTCCTATTATTAGTATGAGCAACAAGTTTTAGCCTAATTGCTGTTATATATAATAATAAACTGTGATAAATTCTGATAACTCAATTATCTGTCCTATTATAGTATGAGCAACAAGTTTTAGCCTAATTGCTGTTATGATAATTATAAACTGTGATAAATTCTGATAATTCAATTATCTGTCCTATTATTAGTATGAGCAACAAGTTTTAGCCTAATTGCAGTTATAGATAATTATAAACTGTGATAAATTCTGATAATTCAATTATCTGTCCTATTATTAGTATGAGCAACAAGTTTTAGCCTAATTGCTGTTATATATAATAATAAATTGTGATAAATTCTGATAATTTAATTATCTGTCCTATTAAAAGTATGAGCAACAAGTTTTAGCCTAATTGCTGTTATATATAATAATAAACTGTGATAAATTCTGATAACTCAATTATCTGTCCTATTATAGTATGAGCAACAAGTTTTAGCCTAATTGGTCACTACTTTTTAAGATATCGTCGAATCAATGTGAAAAAACCCCAAGGATGCTCAAATTAGAGTTTTGCGCCGTCATTAAATTCCTCGCGAAACAAAAAAAATACGTAAAATGATTTTGTAACAGATGTTAGCAGTTTACAGGGGCTATTGACCAGGGAAAAGCATGATTTACAAGTGGATCTTTTCAAGCAAGGAAGATTATTCATTAAAGTTAATCTTCGTTCCGGACACTTGTTGAGAGTGCATTGTTAAAAAATATTTATTAGACAGAGTTTAAAAACTTGTGGAATATGCACGATCGACGAAAACGCTGTTTGCAGAAAGGGCTGTTTGCAGAATGGGCTGTTCGATTTTGAATCTCCTCCTTCAGCATTTGAAATGATAAAAGTCATTCGAAGCTGGGTGTCGAAAGTGAACACGCCCTTTTAAAAATATCCATGCACAAGAGCAATTTTGCATTGGCCGCTCTTTCCGTTTGAGATTTCCAAACTATCCCCCTATAAGTGCAGACATGTCTCTGTCCGACTATTATTTATTCCCAGACATGAAAAAATACCTTCGAGGGAAGAAGCTTTCAGACGAAGAAGAAGTTAATGCCGCAATTTCGGCTTGTTTTAAGACTAAAACAAAACCTTTTTTTCGAGGGTGTAAATAGAATTATAGAAAGGTCTGAAAAATACATCCAGATTAATAGAATGGATATATATTGAACAGAAAAAAATATACTTCTTCAAATATAGCAAATTTATTTTGTGGTGACATCATTATAATTTATATAAATTAACCTTGTAAACACCACTTATTTATTGAAAAAATTCAACATGTTTCGAAGCCAATGGCTTCTTCGTCAGGATAACAAAAATAAAATTTAAAAATCGAAGTATAGATCAAAATATTATAAAGTTATATATGGAAAATGACATAACTTATAATTAATAATAATTAATTAATAACTTTATAGTATTTTGATCTATATTTCGATTTTTAAATTTTATTTTTGTTATCCTGACGAAGAAGCCATTGGCTTTGAAACATGTTGAATTTTTTCAATAAATAAGTGGTGTTTACAAAGTTAATTTATATAAATTAGAAAAAAATATAAATCAGTTTTCTTTTTACCCTTCTTCCTTTTCGTTCCGCGAGTTTCTTGACCTCCCCTCGTAAATGCTCAAATCTGCAAATGTAACAAGAAATAAATCATATATAAAATAAAAAGTATTTCATAGTGTAGTATCAACAAAAAATGAAATCTTTGCAATACTAAGAATGTTACATAATGTTGTAGGTGTATAAGTGCATGAGTTTCTGAAATTCTATGCACAAGAACATGACATCATTTTTCCATAATTATACACATGGAAATAAAAATGTTAATGAAAATATTATTATGTTAATGATTTTGAATATTGACAAATATTTTTGGATTCACACGTAACATTCTGAGTCATTCTGAGCCTAGGTAATGGTTTCCTCATTCCTCAGGATCGTCATCTCCGGATTCACTGCACCTTTCTCTGCAGCTCATGGAAGCCCGTTCTAGTAGGAAATCCAGCACAGTCCTTGATCGGGTCGGTCCACCGGGTTGGAGATCATCCTCTTCACCACCTTTCCAGTCTCTGGCAGCATACCCAGGTTATCATCTTCTCTGCAGTTATGTATCTGAAAAATTGGAGCATGCACCTCAAACAACTCATGGACATTCTATTTTGAATTCTAAGATGTACTTAAAATGAATGATAATAGTATTCCACGTGCATGACAGGTCACGGCATAGTGAGCGGAATTAAATACGGTACTCGTTTCCGTTAAAGCAAATATAACAGGTTTACTGCCATTCTTATATCTACTGTTTATTCCAATAAAACAAATGTTTTTAAGAGTATTTCTTTTAGATAAATAACATAAAAATATTACGTAAGTTTATGGATTTGATTGAATGGTCAATCGTTGGGAGATATTAGTTTCCGAATTCTTTCCGATAGGCCTTTAATTCATATTTACGAGTACATACAAGAAGTTGAAAACCTTCAGATTGGTTGTTCAAATTTTTTGAATAAACATTCGTAACACAAGCCTACTAGTGATTTGTTGTCAGTTAGCTAACCTTTCGTGTAAACCCAAATACTGCCTGCGTAGTATGCAGACAGCAGACAGATTCATTAGAATTAATTTCAACTCTAGAACCTTACAATTATCCATGATTATAAAAACAGTTAATTCAGTAAAATGGCTATCACGTGTTGGATTAACCGTGGTCCTCTGATGTCTATTTTTTGTAGTCCAAAAAAAAAAATAGAAAAATATATTTATTACAAATTTTTAACTAATATCCACGTTTATTTAAAACTTACAATACAACTGTTACAAAAACCATGGTTTACATTATACAATTGACTAACGTTAAATAGATATTAATGAATTGTTAAATGAGCCGGATATGAAAAAAATACCGATAATGAATTGATCGATAGTGTGGGAGAACCAATATCAACGCAGGACCTTGTATTCCTGTAAGAAGAGAGATGTATACTTGTACAAAGTAAGTTGTAATGCAGCTCTAATGGCTGATAAAACATTACTTGAATTGTGCGCCGTCAAGACGTCATTAACCACAAAAAAGTACTGCAAATTCCCTTGTATATACAAATAAATTATTACCCCTTTGACATCTGGCAGCATCCGAAGTGTCGCGGACCAAGGAATCTAAGATTTACATAACGCCAGTTCTCACATATGGATCCGAAACCTGACTACTATGTAAGACAAGTGAAATTGAATTACTGGTCTTTAAACTCATACTGAGTTAGGTACATCTTAGTGCTAATCAGTCATCGTGTATGTTTTCCTATGTAGAGTTTTCTTTCAAAGAAAATTGAAATTTCTCCGTCAGATGGGATTATAATTTCCTAGAGTGAAGGGTCGATAAACAAACAATACGTCTTCTTATTTTCCTACAGTCAATTGATAATAAGCTTCTTATCGCATTAATATTGATCAGTTATTTGGACACCTATGCAAGAATCTAAAAAGTGCAGAAAAATTTCCTCCTTATTTTGTCCTATAGAGCTGGTCAACACAGAGATCTTCACAGCTACGAGGATCATCTTGCTTGTTTCAAAATTCTTTCTTTAGAATAAAACAATACCCTAATAATGTTGGCTATTTTTCTCCCATCCCATCCCAAGAATGTGTCATACATATAATATGTATTGTGCTGATGCAAACATTGTCGATGATATTCTTGCAGATACCCTATCAAAATTTGAAAAGTCACTCCCACACAACATACATTTTCTTGGCGATAGCCTTAACCCGTAGAACACATAAAATCAATTGACATATTGATACATGATCACACTACATTGATACACTGAGTGCATATACCTACTAATGTGCATGTCGCTAGAGCAGGCCGAAAAAACTTGTAATTGGGACAGTGGGCTGAGAATTTAAATAAGTAATGTATTATTTTTAATGTATTTTGTACCCAGTATTCTGCTAGCTTCTTGTTAAAAATAAATAAAATAAATGAAAATGACGCTGTGATCTGAAAAAATTCATGTAAACTTAGAAATTCCAGGCGGAATGAGTTGGGATTGCATCATTGGAGAGTTTGCTTTAGACACACAAACTTTCCGCTTCAATACGCAGTTATAATAAAGTCCTCGGCTAGCGTCTGTATGACCGCGGTAATCTCAAGAACTACTGAACGTTTATTAATTAAGATTTTAAGTATTAAAATTGCCGTAGCACGTATAGGAGCTAAACGGAATCAAGTCTGAGAAACGCTGCCTAATCCGTTAGGATACAAAAAAAATCGTATATGAACGAATTGTGTAAAATTAAATTATGTACAAAAAATGAATGGTAGCGTATATCTATCTTTTAAGTATAACTTACACCAACCATTTTTTTCTATAAAATTTCATTAAAAGTATAACTAAGATATATAATGGTGAACTTTCCAGCAATTTTAACCAATTCAGCATTAATCCTTATCAAATTAAACATCTTATTAACCTTAAGCATTTACCAAATTTGTCCTTTTCACCAAATCATTAATTAAATATCTTAGAAGATATGACGAGTTAAAAAAAATAAGACGTGGACAAAATTGTACCGGACGAAGCCGGGCCAGGTCGCTAGTTATACTATAAATAAGATTACACAATGCTTAGCAAAATACAAAAGTGAAATGATAAAAGGTATTTTAAATATAGGCCCCATAGATATTGCGGTGATATATTGAACATTTGACATGTTTATTAGGGTGAGCACTATGTTTGGCCAAAAAAAGATTTTATTTTTTAACGTAACAATTATCATAGTTGTATTGCATTTATAAGGAATGCAAGAAAGTGTCAATATCAGTATGCCTTCTGAAAACGTTACTTTTAATTGATTTTTCAGAGTTGATAAAGTGGTATTTTCTTTTAATTTATTTTCATCATATTGCTTATATTCGTTATAAAATAAAAATTGACTGAGAGTTAAATTACTAAAAAAAAACAATCTGACATTGCCCAAACGAGGGTAGGTATTAAACGCGAACGAACTGTCAAACTTATATATGGTGTAATTCTAATGCTGGGTATGCTAATATATGAACAATAGCATTTAATTGACAAATGCAACGTATAAATACAACAAATATACAATATCTTTCTGACACTTATTTCATGGAGTGAGTCAAAAATACCAGTTTTAATGAAAATTGTAAAATCAATATTAATAACACACGTAAATGCAACTTTTGCGTAGATAGGGGAGGATGGGTGCATTGCGGATGCTGAAACGAAATAACGTACAAAACCTATACTATTAGAAACAATCAGTCTGACTTTATTTATTATGAAACTTTAGTTATTCACCTACAAAATCTACATTAATTATTTTACGAGATCAATCAACAACTATATATTTTTAATCAAAAACAAAACCTTGTCTGTCCGTAATTACCCGTAGCCCTTAGGGTAAATACGGACGGGTGTTGGGTTAATTACGGACAGCATGGGGTATTTACGGATGAGGTCCCACATCATTCACACAAGTCACAAATAAAGCCTCTGGAAGAAGTCCCAGCAGCGCACTTCTCAAGAGCTCAATTCTAACATTTTAAACACACAATCCTGCCTTCGCTGGGGGGGTCACGATACTTTTCCTGACAAAAAATGCAAAAATATTCATCATTCTCTTGTACAGTTTCAACAATTTTAAAATTTCTCAACTTTTGATCGTCTTTCTTTAGTATTTTTTTGGTTTCTGTTGTAGTTTTTTCTCTTCTCGTTTCAGATTCTTCCTTTTTCCTTCTAGTTTCTTTTGTTCTTTTACTTCTAGGTAAACTTTTTCCGGTGTGCTGGTAAAAATGAATATGTTTTTTTTTAACCCACCGTTTGTTACGATTAGGTTATAGAGTTGGTACCTTTACTATGTCAATAAATGGTACTGAGGAAGATTGGCTAGTCATATTTTGGCTTAAATCAGCATCATTGATAACATCACCTGCGCGTACTAATTCATTCGAACGTTTTATTTATTTTGAATATTCCATGTTCGGAACGTTTCTAAAGAGTTGAGATGCCTCTTAAGATCCTCTTTGACTTGAAATACTATCATTGGCTGCATCACAGATGACTTGAGATTCATTTTGAGCTCTCTTTGGCTTAAATTATAAAAGTTGATGTTTCTGTGTTAAGTGGAGTTCTGGTTCAATAATATAACCAAAACTTGCAAAAGTGCCTTTGAATTTATCTTTATTTTTATTTTTTATTTTTTAATTTAGAGACTATCGACAGGTCAGAATGACCCTAATGGATAGTCATTTAGGACATGGTGATTAGTACAGTTACGGTTTACAATGATACATTGAAATAAAACATTAATACATTATACAATATAAGTATACTACAGTGAGTGATTATAAGATGAACGAAGTTCACATTCTCCGCACAACATAATAGGCATGTAGGCTCCCAGGTCAACTAAGCCTGAAAATGTGTACCCGCGCTTTGTGGCTATAAAATTTTTGTTTAGGTTGTTTTCCGAAGAGTCCGTCTTACACGCTCAAACTATTTTCGGTCAGGAGCGATATAATATCTCTCTTAAACTGAGGTTGTGTCATGTGAAATATGTCAATGTTGGGGTTACATGACGTTACCTCGTTGTACTGATTTAGCATTCTAGGTAGAGGAGAGAAATAACCTATGTTGGTGTTGTAGACCTTTGTGTGGAATAGTGTTTGGGATCTCAGAGACCGGGCAGGTATATTAATATCTATTTGCGAGAGTATTGAGGGCGAGTCTAGTTTGTTGTTTACTATTTTGTGGAGTGTCATAAGGTCTGTGATTTTTCGTCTTTTTTCTAAAGAGATTATATGGAAATTTTCGAGTCTTTTGTCGTATGTATCGAGCAATTCATTTAGGCCTTGTCTGTGTGTCAGTGATTTAAGGAATTTTTTCTGGATTTTTTCGACACTGTAGTAGTGAATTTCGTAGTTGGGTGACCAAATTGTTGATGAGAACTCCAGTGGACTTCTGATGAGGATGATCTTGATCCACTTGGTAAATTACAGAACACCTGAAGCCATTAATAGTTTTTTTTATACTTGTTGTTCGGTTAAAGGTTGTTTTGTATAAAGACCTACAGTATCACATGCTGTAATTTTGGCTCCCGGATTGTTGACCGTAAGCTTTCAGACTTACGTGGCTCTCGTGATTGTCCAGTACTAGCAAAACGGGATTATCAGCCGAAGTTTTGCAAATTCTTTGAAATGCTGGAGCTATTCAACGAATATTCGTTCAGTTATCCAACCAGAGTCGACAACACTAGCTACCATATTACTATCACTGTCTCATAAGCAGTGCATTCACTCTCTTTCTTTTGAATGTGAAAAATGGTGGAATATAAATGCCTCTAGTGTTAAAATAATTTACAACTGTAGTTAAGGTACCGCGCTTTGCACGGTAAATTTACCAACTTGTTTTAATACCTTTGGTGCAAGAATCCTGGAATTCTGTTGTACAGTACTAATCCTAGTTTCATATACATTGTTGATTGAATCTGATTTAAATTTGATTGTAAGTGTTTTCAAATTTTCAAAATATATATATATTTTTTCACGGTTAAATACTATGATAAAATGTGCAATAAATTGGTTTAGGTTTTGATATATAATCGAGTCAGGGGTGATTGCGGACGTCCGTATTTACCCTAGGGAGCTTGTCCGCAATAAACCCAACGAGTTTAAAAAATAACAATGACAATTATTTGTTGGTTAAAAAAATTTATCATCGAAAGTTATTGTGTAATTTATTCTCCATTATCGAGGTAATCGATAGAAAATATCACTTTTTATTGTCACTTATTTCATAGACACAGCACTCAAAATAGTAAACACTAAAAATTAGATCGAAATTCACAAAATTGTTTGATTTTATTTATCTTGAAAATTTTGCACAGCTTTCTTTCGTGAATGTTTGCTCGGCACTAAAGATGGCGGAAAGTAACACGTGATCGTGGCGGCCGGGCGCGGAAGTAAGGGATCGAGTAGATATCTGCTAGTCCGTATTTACCCCGCGTCCGCAATCACCCCATCGTCCCCTACCATTAAATTCGAAAGTTAAAAAAACTTTTCACACCCTAATTTTTTTTATTTTAAATATGATAGAGACCTGAAAGAATAACATTTTACAAAATAGTTCGATATAAAAATATAACAGTTATAAGGACACACAGTCCTTTGTTATATTTGGCTGAGTTTTAGCGTTTTTGTCACTTCTATTTTGAAATTGTTAGTAGGTAATCAATTGTTTGGTCCAGAATATTTTGAGTTTGTTCAAATCTTTCAGAACAGTGCTGGATTTATGTCACAGAGACATTATTAATCAATTAGTGTATATTATAGATATCTCACAGAGACGAAACTGTATTAATTATGGGAAAGTAGGTATAGAAGTCATTTGGGTGTAACAGGACTTATGACCTGTCTTTTTATGGTTGGCTTAAGTGATCACTTTACACAATTGTAACATTCGCCATTTCCACCCATGATAGAATATACCATGCTTATTCATTTTTTGGAAGTTGTATATATGTTCAAATTGCGTAGAAAGCTTTCATATATGAGTTGTAAGCGCCTTTTAGGGGAATGAAAATGGCTTTGTACAGGCCGCATGGAAAAGGCGCTTACAACTCATATATGAAAGCTTTCTACGCAATTTGAACATATATACAACTTCCAAAAAATGAATAAGCATGGTATATTCTATCATGGGTGGAAATGGCGAATGTTACAATTGTGTAAAGTGATCACTTAAGCCAACCATGAAAAGACAGGTCATAAGTCCTGTGTACACCCAAATGACTTCTATACCTACTTTCCCATAATTAATACAGTTTCGTCTCTGTGAGATATCTATAATATACACTAATTGTTTGGTCTGTTGTGGTAGGTCGTTGTAGAACTTTAATCCATTATAAATTAGTCCTGATTGTCCAGTTTTTGTTTTGGCTTAAGTTATGTGGTAGTTACGAGCCGTTCTAGTGTAGTGTTGATGATTTTCGTGTATTTTGTGTGATTTAATCGTCTTGCATTTCGCCATTTGCTAGCTTGTGAATGAGTTTTAGTGTTTAGATTTTTGTAATGTTATCGACGTTTAATTGCTGTGTTATTCGGTAAACCGTTTCAGTTGATAATGGCGTTCTAGTGCCAACCCTTATGTATGGAAGTGAAGCCTGGAATTGGCAAAAGAGGAATGAAAGTAGACTGAATGCGGTGGAAATGCGGTCACTAAGACGCTTGTGTGGAAAATCTTTGGTCGATAGAGTGAGGAATGAACAAATTAGAAGTGAATGCAATGCTGGCTGTAGTGTGGTAGATAGAATAAAGAAAGGAGTGCTGAGATGGTTTGGTCATGTGGAACGTATGAACGAGGAAAGGATGGTTAAGAAAATATATGAGGCGAATGTTGAAGGCAACAGGAATAGAGGGCGTCCGCGAAAGACCTGGCACGATCAGGTACTACAAGTATTTGAGGATGGCCCTGTTAAAAGCCGCAACAATCGTAGAACGTGTATGAGAAGATGTATGAATGTGGCCGAAGCAAAAGTGGTGTGCCAGGATAGAAGAGTGTGGCGTTCAATCCTCTCTGCCTACCCCTGCAGGGAAACGGCGTGATGGTTAGTTAGTTAGTTAGTTTCAGTTGATGTCAGGTATTTCAAACTGTAGACCATTTTGGTGTTTTCATTTTCAATGTTCATGGACTACACAAGTTTCAGATACAGTATTAGTATGTTTTTAGGAGTATGACGTCTAATTTCAAATAACCGGTTACAGAGCAGCTCGCGCAGAGTACTTGTCTGTCCTTTGTTCGAGTGTTGCCAGATAGTTCACCGTGCAGCCTCGGTCCCCGTCACCGGAAATCGTAGATTATAAATCGAGACGCCAACTTATCTGGGAAGTACTCCACTTTAGCGCTGTATCTACTTGTAGATGCATTTATGATAATTAATTTTTATGTACTTGTATTATAAAATATCGTTTGTGTTTTATTAGGAAGTATAAAAAGCAAATGTATTGTGTGACTTATTTCGAAACTCGTGTAAAGGACAGTCGAAATATTAGGTCCTTACATATGAAATTAGCGTTTAGTATGGGAGGAACATAAAGCCGATTTTTTTTTATTATAATATATTTATTTAATCAAAGTATGTACCATTGCTATCTATGCACTTTTGCCATCTCATAGGTAGTTCATCGATCTCTTTACTAAAAAAACCATTCGGACTGGAATCAATAAAATCTTTGAAGGCGGTTTGGACTGCCCCATCGGAGTTGAATTTTTTCCTTTGCAAGAAGTTTTTTGGAGTCAATTTTCGCTTGAGACATGGTTGAGCTGGTTCGACAAGGTTCAATCATTGCGATGAGTGCTTCCGATTATCGTACAGGATCCACTTTTCATCACAGGTAATGATTCGATGTAAAATTCCTTCATTATTGTGCCGGTTGAGTAATGCAACGCAGCAGTCAACGCGCGTTTGTTGATTTGCTTCACTCAATTCGTGAGGTACCCACCTTTCAAGCTTTTTCACCTTACCAATTTGCTTCAAGTAGATTAACAGTTTTATCACTAACACCGCAGCCTGCAACTAACTCGGATGTGGTTTGCGATGGATCCGCTTCCACAATAGCTGGTACGCACAGGGCCATACCAAGTTCGAAAAACTATTTAAAAATTCCCAAAATATTTTAAAACCCGAGCGGCTAAAAAACCGAATTTAAAAATAGCTAAATATAGGGTGGGTCTCCGTGTTATGGTGGGAGAAATTCAGTAGAAATTTATAATATTTTAAGCACAAAGGTAAATTCGAAAGCAACAACAAAAAACACTTTTTCGGGAATTTAAATTAAAAATAAAAGACACTTTATTTAGCAAAAAACGATTCCGCGGACCGGCAGCGTAACAAGGTAAAAGTAATCTCGGCGAACTGAGGACGCTGAGTCTGCGGAATCTTCCTTTATTTATACTTAAAATCTAGACACAGCGGGAAATCAACGGTCAAAATGGGATTAGTAAGGGAGGGGAGAGACATCTCGAGAATACCCAGTGGCGGATGGTGGTCAGCGCAGCATTCCCGAGCGGTATGATCCGCGCCGGCCCATCCTCTAAACGGACTATTTTGCCCGCCTAGCCAAATTATCTCCCGAACGGGGAGGTGTACATATGTAAATGTTACGTCAAATTGAACGCCTGGCACATCCGCATGTGAATTTAATTAGTACCAATGTGTCCGGATGTGTCGGCGTTCATAAATCGCCTCAAAAAAGGCCGATTCCTATCTCTCGATGTATCTCCTTCCAAACTAATCCGATTCTTTATTTTATAACGAATTCTGACAGGAAATGACATGCCAGGTTTTGTGCACTTTTTCTGAGTTCATCTCGTGAACTTTCTGATTTTACGGCGTTGCAAACTTTCCACGCGCCGCGTACGTCTGGTCCATAAACCAGCGGCCCCCGCCAGGCGCCGGCTTGTCGCGTTCAAACGTCGGCCTGCCTGACCCCCGCCAGGCGCCGGCTTGTCGCGTTCAAACGTCGGCCTGCCTGACCATTTTAACGGCCTTTCAAATCTGCTGCGCAGTTATCTGAAAACTGGCAAAAAACATATTTTTGCTATTTAATTTAATCCGCGAGATCGGCCGTCATCCTCCACAGTGAGATACGTTTATTTCCGAATCTCGCGGATGTCCTAATAATGCACAAAACCTTATATCTCCAGTCAGGATTCGTCAGTAATAAGACCGCTAATTCCACTCATTTTATTTACAACAAAAAATTACAAATTACATATAGAATAAAATTACAAAAAATTCTTAAAACTATTCAAGTTGTCGAGGCCTCGACGCGAGTATAAGAAATATTATAAACTAAATGCATAAATGTTCAAAAAATAAACCTTATGGTAACAATTACACATACACACACACGGCCATATATTGTTATTTTTATTAAATTTAAAAAATTCAATTTTATGCCGCTGGATTGATCGTGTGCGAAACACCACCCCCGTGTGGCTTTGCCGCACTCGAAGGTAGCACACGATCCTCGAAGGCCGGGTGATGACATCTACGCGTGTGTGGTCTCCGACGCCTGCTGCGTCGGCAGGGTGATGACTCTGGTAGCGGGTCGCACGTAGTCCCCGGAGGCGGTCCGAAGTCGCACCGTGCGGACCTGGCCGTCGGCGGCGGGAACCGCCTCCACGATGACTCCTCGCGGCCAGCTGTTCCGAGGAAGGGCGGGGTCAGCAATGATGGCGGCGGCCCCCTCCCGAAGCGGAGGGGCCGGCTCCTGCCACTTCCGTCGTTGGGCGAGAGTCGGGAGGTATTCCCGGATCCACCGGCGCCAAAACATGTCTGCAAGCTGCTGGGCGAACTGCCACTGCTTCTTGAGGCAGACCTGCTCATCCAGAGGTCCATACGTGGCGAGATGAGAATGTCGCCCGGCCGCGCCCAGTAGTAGGTGGTTCGGCGTGAGCGGGGAGTCGTCCCGTGGATCTACCGAAACGTGAGTCAGCGGGCGGCTGTTCACCACGTTCTCGGCCTCGGCGAACGCCGTCAGCAAAGTCTCCGGGCGCGGGGCGCGCTCCTGAAATTTGTTCCGTTGTCGGAATACAAATACCGCGGGTGTCCGCGGCGGGCGGCGAGTCGTCGTAGGGCCATTATGGCCGAGTCGGCCGTCAGAGAATCTACCAGTTCTAGGTGAACGGCCCGCGTTGTCATACACGTGAATAACGCGCCATACCTTTTTTCTCTGCGCCGGCCTATGGTCACTTGTTGGGGTGTCCGCCATCCAACACGATCGGTTTCTTCAAGCCTGGTGGTATATCGGCGACTGTTGTAGCTGACAATCGGGAATCCATTGTGATTATTCCGTCCTCGCCCAGTCGCGGGGTCACCACGTACAAACGGCTGGTGCGGGGGAGGGGGGCCCCCCGCCGAAGTATGCTGAGCTCCGATCCAAAAGACTTCGCTTGTGCTCGCAATACCCACGATCTTTCGGCAGCACACCGCTCATCCGCGGTCAAATCTGCTCGGCGCGCGCGGTCTCTGCCGCGCCGGCAATTTTCTGTAGAGCGCCGCACCCAAGCGGTCGCGCGTAATAATCTTAGACACGAAGAAAAACCGCCTAATATCCGGCAATGCTCCGTCGTTGTATTGCGTAACAACCGCCGGTCGTAGCTGCAATTGCTCCGGATAAGCGTTGCGGCGGCCGCTTTTCTCGCGGCCATACTTCTTCGTTGTCCCTTAACAATATATCACCGTGGTTGTGATGGTCCCGAACACCGCGCGCTCCATATAGTGCGAATGTTCGGACTCAATGTTCGCCGTCACGCTCGCGGCGTTTAAATTTTCTCGCGGTCCACAGCGAGGCGCCGTAAACGGCTTCAGGGGGGCGCTTTCAATCTTCATTCCAATAACATCATTTCGATAACCACCATACTGTGGTCCTACATTTTCAAGGTAAGCCACCGCGCAACGTGCCTGTCCCGAGGCACCGCAGAAAATGTGCAGTAACACTTTGCGTCGGCGGCTTAGTATGCTCTCTCGAGCCATCATGCATTTATTTGCACACAATTTATGCCAAAATGCCGCTTCTCGGCGTGTTCTAGCCTCGTTCGCTGGCCCCAAACTGACCTTGACCGCCAAACTGCTCGCAAATAATATTTCGACCGGATCATCATATCAGCCATGAATCTCACCGGCTCGAATATGCACCTTTTAGCGCCCAGTAGTTGGCATCTCTTTCGGCTGTCTATCCGCCTCTCGATCGGGCAGCTTGATAAATTTATTGCGGTTCCGCACGACTGGCAGATCGCACAAATTAAAATAAATATTTAAATATTAAAATAAATTTATCCCACGCGGGCTCCAATATATCACCGTGGTCTTGTCCGGTCTCAAGGCGCGCATATGTAGCGCGATGATATCTAAGGCCTCCCGATCCTTAGACATCCCATCTCAATTTATTTTCTTCATCGAAAATAACCCGAATTTTTTTTTCAGTATTTCGGGGCAAAAAAAATCCACGAAGTGCGAAGAATCCAATGCCGGTTTCCCAAATGAACCGACTCTTGGCCGTGGTAGATATGGGTGTAACTACCCTCCGCAATCTGGGCGATCTCATCTAGATACGCCTCTACAAAATCCGCAAAGTGCGAAAAAGCTCCAATGTCGGTATCCGAGCTGAACCGATCCTTGGCCATATATATTTTTTATCACAAAAAAATATTAAAAAACCGAAATTCGGCTGCTAGGGCATGTCTTCCTTTTCCACAGAAGACCTGTCGCCCATTGGCTGCCGGCAAGCTATACAGTGGTGGCTTCCATCATGTATGGTCGCTCGGGTACCCACTGCACTGACCCGCACGCGGGGGTCACTTCCGGCCAATATGTGTGTCCTACGAGTGCATCTCGCGGGCCTCTCACTGGGCTGCTCAGCTATACTGGAAGACACGGTTGCAGCGACGGTCGGGCGGCCTGGCACGCCCCCGGTTTTCATCCATCCTTGTGCTGTGCTCGATAAAACGCCGTTATCTGCACCCGCTATCTCTCCAACTCGCGACACTTCACAAATGGCATAATCTATGCCCCATAATAATTTTATAACACTTTTGTTATTATCACAGTGCGCTTGATTTCCCCGGTTTTTCGGCTAAACCATCGGGGCCGTAAATCCAAATTACGCAAAGTGTTCACACTCAACGGATATTGGGCAAGTCCGCTGGCTTTTAAAGTTATCTGCCCTAGACGCGACCGCGGTTCGGAGGCGCTCATACCGCGGGCGCCGTACAGGCGCAGATTTCGCACCGGTCCCGATTTACCGACCGTACTGGCGACTTCGGAGTCCATCGGCGACACGGTCGAACCTTTATCGCATAAGGCGAATGTCTTTCTATGCCCCCGAGGGCCACACACGTCGACTTTCTGTACATTTAATAAATTACATTTTCGGCGTCGCGGCTCGCGGTATGAGCATAGTCTATCAGGCCAGGTCGGCCGGGCGCCGCGGCGCGCCCGTCACCTGACCCGCGAGCGACACGTTTTCACTCGCGTTCCGCGGAAGGCGGCGCGCCGTGCAGCATCCGGTGATGCCGCATCTCGCAATTGTCCACGCCGCATTTTTTATCACGGCCCCGGCATCCATGTTTATGTTTCGGCGTCCACGGTTCGAGGCACATAAAGCATAATCTTCTGTCCTTGACGATAGCCGCTCGGTCAGATACCGAACAGCGCGTAAAATCGTTGCATGCCGCGGCGCCGTGATCTCTTGAGCTGCAAATACCGCACTTTTGCGTATTTTCCGGCGCTCGATGTATAGCGTGAATCTGCGCATTTTTGCGCCCCTTATCTTCGATCACTTGCGCGGTCTGTCCGCCGCAATGGGGCGCCGAATCTGTCATACTCGACAGCCATCTCGAGAAGTCATCGATGTTTGTATTCACGGTTCCGGATCTCGCCGCGAACCATGCCATTCTCACCGAAAGCGGGAGCCTTCCGACGAGCTCGCGTAACAATTGAGGTGAGGCCAAATAGCGCTCGTCCATACCTTTTACTGTGGCGACGGCATTCCTCACCGCTACCGCGAATTTCATAAAAATGCCTGTGTCCGTACTCTCAGTGAGGCGTGCTGTGTTCCTCACTTTTTCCAGGACGCTTGCAATTATCGCATCTGGCTGGCCGAATAAATCCTCCAGAGTGCGCATAATCCCCTCAACACAATGAGGGTCGCCGATCAAAGGGCGCACTGCTTCCCGAGCTGCCCCCTTGAGCGCGATTCTCAACCGCATCGCATTCTCAGCGGTTGTCAACCCACAAAATTCCGTGGATTGCCTGAATTGCGTCTTAAATGAACGCCATTCCATTGGGTCGCCCGAAAATTCAGTCAGGTCCTTTGCGTTGGACTGCCGCGCTATCATAGCCGACACGCGTGGCTCATCCTGGCTGAGCGGATACCGCGGACTCTCGGGTGAACGCGTTGACCGGACCGCTTCTGTAACAGCGGACGTCAACCGTTCAAATTGCGCTTGTTGCGACCGCATCCAGTCGCCCAAGCTCGGATTATCGGTCCTGGCAGGAGCCTCTTGATGACAAGTTGTAGGTGCATTCATGCGCGCCGGGTCTTCTATGGCGATGTCGTCCGCCGAGACACTCGCAGCGGTAATAGGCGCCGCTACGTCGGTTGCCGCGGCGCCGGCGACGAGCGCTCCTGCGCCCCCCGCCTCGGGGTCCCTTCCCGCCGCTGCAAGTGTCAAAGCCCTCGTAAACATCTCTTCTTGGCGCTTCTGCATTTCATCAAGCTGCCTCTTGTAATGCCGGTCCTTGTGGCGTAGCTCCCTGCGCAACCT
>JADDOH010013448.1:0-100566 GCA_016648135.1 Agrypnia vestita | reverse complement strand
CCTTCCATAAAAATTTGATGTTTTCCCCAAAATTCTTAGACATTTTCAAACCTTCCTCTCTTTTCAGCCGCTCTTTCCTTTCTTTCACACCTGCTTTCACTCTTTTTTTACACGCATTGTATACATCTTTTGCCCCCGCGTATTCATCTCCACTCACTGTCAGAAGATGGAGCCACGCTTTTCTTTTTCCTTTCACTAATTCCTTTATGTCATCATCCCACCATGCATCCCCTTTCTTCCTTCCCTGCTTAGCTGTTCCACAGACTTCCTTCGCTGACTCGCAAAGGGTATTTTTTAAGTAATCCCATGCATCATCTATCCTAAGATCACTCACCCTCCTTACACTCAGCCTTTCAACAATTTTCCTTTCAAACTTCTCCCTTAAATCGTCCTTTTGTAGATTCTCTTTTTTGATTCTAGACGGAGCCGGTACAGTTCTTTTCCTGGACCGCCAGCCTTGAAACAAGTTTATTCTTGAGACTACAAGAAAATGGTCAGTTTCCATCTCGGCACCCCGAAATACCCGAGTATCAACCGTAGCGGCTCTTAGTCTAGAATCAACCACAACAAAATCAATTATCGATCTTTCATTCCCTCTCTCCCATGTGTATTGATGGATTTTTTTGTGATCAAAAAAGGTATTTGAAACAAAAAGATTCCATTCCAAGCATACCTCAAGCAAACTTTTACCATTCTCATTCATCCTCTTGTCACCATACACACCAAGGGCAGTCTCGAAGCCATCTCTTCGTGTTCCCACCCAGCCATTCAGATCACCTGCGAAGATATTTCTTTCATTGCTTCGTTTCACGTTCATTACATCCCTAACATTCGTCCAAAATTCATTTTTCACTTCGTCCTTTTCAGAATTAACCGGGGCATAGCCTATAACTAGAAACACCCCCGTGACTCCAATTTTGAACCGGATCCACATTAGTCTGGCACTGACAAATTCATATTCTCTCATACATTCCACCATCCTTCTCGAGAGCAGCGCTGCAACACCCTGGCACGCTCGGTCCGCCTCCGGCACTCCGGACCAAAGCACCATCATGTCGTTGTGCTCTAACTCTCCACAGCCTTTCTTCATACTTTCGCTTATACATAAAATGTCTAGGTTTTTGTCATTCATACTATCACACAGTTCATTCATCTTCCTATCCATTCCTCCCCTAATATTCCACACTCCCACTCTGCACTCTATCCTCCTCTTTGCGCAATCTCCCCGGGTAATGCGGCATGGCTGATTGCGAGTCTCGCCGATACCTACAGGCATGAATATAAATTTATTAATATTAATATAATGATCGTAGCATAATACAGAGAATAAAAATAGGATCGCTCAGGTGGTTTGGGCTTGTTGAGCGATTGAATGAGGAAAGAATGGTAAGAAAGATATATGATGCAAGTGTTGACGGCGCCAGAAAGAGAGGGCGACCACGGAAGACGTGGCATGACCAGATTAACCAGATACTGGAAGATGGTCCTGTTAGAAGCCTGAACAATCGTCGAGCTTGCATGCGGAGATGTATGAATGTAGACGAAGCGAAAGTTGTATGTCAGGACAGAAGAGTATGGCGCTCTATCCTCTCTGCCTATCCCCGCGGGAAAACGGCGTGATGGTAAGTAAGTAAGTAATATTTATTGATAGATTTTAGTTCTATTTTTTGTTGATTAATCTAATTTGTTTTCTATTACATTCTGTTTTTCGCAACACTCTCCCACTACCTGCGTCGGTAAGTAGTTAGAATGATGCAGATAGTCGGCGACGCGTCTCCTGACGTCACCAGCCGAGCTTTGTCCGTTGCGTCGGGACAGGGGCGGGTGTGGCGCGAAGGGGGGAGTGTCATATAAAATTGAAACGTCCGAGCGTCCTGGCGGGAGCGGCGGCCGCTTCCGGTCACCCCTCCCCCGCTGGCCGGAAGTGGGTGGGGGCTGGTCACTGCCACCCGTGTTAGTGTCAAGCCAGTGTCAAACTTCGGAGAAGGTGTGCGGGATCACGCTAGACCGGCAGGACCAGATGGCGACAACCTGCGGCTGGCGAATAGCAGATGATGGCGCTTTTATAATCTTTTTTAATAATCTTGACTTCCGCATATCGCAGCGTAGAAAAAATTGTAATATTCTATTTTTATTTAAAATAATTGTGGATTATTTGTCATATACCCTGCCATTATGGCACGAGATATCACGCTCCATTTCATGTAGATATTTCTCGCTCTGATTTTATAAACAAATCATGTTTACAGAGATTGCATAAGGTTGAAAAAAATTTAATTCTGTTGATTTTTTAAACATAAATGGTGTTCCTGTTTTTGAAAAAGAAATGTGCATGCAAATGCTTAGATAGGTACTTGTGAACTCAATTTTTATTTTTCATTTTTAAAACATTTTTTTAGCATATATTCTTTTTGGGCGTAATTAATTAAAGAGGATCCAATCTACACAAAGTCACATTAAAGATATTGACGTTTAAAGTTTATATGATATTTCTTCATAGGTATTCGTTTAAAAATTATTGAAAGTATGATTTTTTATACAGAGTATTAATACTTTTTTATTATTTATAGTGTAGTTAGGCGTAGTTTTGTATTTGTATTGGATTGTTTATGATGAAAAAAATTTTTAAAGGATGGTTCTAAGGGTGATAAAAATAGTTATCAACAAATTTGTTTTTTCCGGTATCTTTTTTACAATCCGATAACATCGACATTTAGCATAAGTTTGGTGTACTTAAGTCAGTTTCGACCATGTTGTGGACAATATTATTAGTACGCTTAAGGCGAATAAACCTTAAATCATCAGTACAGCTGAAGACCAGATGATATGAATTTGAACAATTTAAAATTTTTGCTCTTCCTTAGAATTGGATGTTTTCGAGATAAAAATTAACGATTTATTTCAAAAGCCCTCCTTACATGCAAACCGTGTAAAATGTAATATAGTACATGTAAAAAATATCGCACCAAACCAAGATTTAGCTATACAAAAAAAAATTTCAACAAAAAATAAATAAAAAAAGCACACTAATGCATTTTGTTATGCAAAATAAAGACATATATAACGGTCGCTTAGTAAGTAGGGAAATATATCTTAACTCTTAGAAAAAATAGATTGTTGGTGTAGTGGTCATGTCGCTTACCTAGTGATCTGGTGTTCGGTGGTTCGGGCCCCCTCGCGGGACGCTAATAAGTTAACCCTATTTACATACCATAAGCTTTAGCTTAGTTTGAAATCAGTAAGAATATTAATGTGACACCTTTACTTTGTTCGTACCTCTGTTTAATTTAAAAAAATATTCCCGCGCCTCACGTGTTTTTTATATTTAAAAAATGGCTCACAGAGAAAAGGTTGGCCACTCAATATAAGAGAGGTAAACATATATTAATTTATTTTCTAACTACTGATTTTTACACACCTTTTTATTTTTGCTCACCTTTTTATTTTTGAGCGTTGATAAGATTTAAAATGAATGGTCGTACGGACATCAAATTAATGGCCAATCTTGATTAGGCGTGCTCCTTATTGGCTAAAATCCTCTTTGCTGATCGCAATCTTTCACATGTAGCTGAAAAATACAGCTTCACTTTATCAATAACTTATATTTTTTATTTTTTTAAATATAACGTAGTTCACTTCCGAGTTGTTTATCTTCTTCTTCTGGTAGCTACTGCATCAGCTTTGGTCTAGCAACCGTCTTATTTTTTCTTCGACTGTATATTTCTTCTTTCAGTGATAGAAGAAAAAATAGTGAATAGTGATAGGGTTAAAAACAACAAATTAAAAAAGCTTTAAAAGTTATAAAAATCACGAGAACGTCACCCAAATTTTTTATGGCGTCTGTTTAAAATCTTTCTCAGGGAAATTGAGGGAATGGATTAGCAGCTCCAAGAATATCCTCATTGTGGAAACACACCTTACTTAAGTCTCCAGCATCGATGCATATTGAAGAAAGATGCTGGCCCCTTATAAGTTAAATGACACAACTCCTAAAAGCGTTCTTCTGATATATCTATTTTAATATTTTCATTATTATTTAGTTTGTCGCTTCTTATCTATCTAATTTGTTTTTATATCTTATAGAATTGCTTCAATAATGCTTGTGTTTACATCTTATATCTTATGTATGTATATGTATATCTATGTACCATACATTTTTTTGTTTTATTTATTTCGGTGGTCTTCCCAGTGGGCGTCGTCCAGAAGGGATTTCATTCGCTGCTGTATTAGTCTGTCGCTGTCCATTCTAGCTACTAGATACCTCCAGAATCTCCTTCTGGATCTACTCCATTGCGCTATATTTAGAGTTTTTCCAGCACTTTCATTTCAGATATTCTGATTGATTAGCTTAGACATGAGTATAGAGCGCCACACTCGTCTTGCCTCATTTACATTCGCACATCGTTCATTTCTAACAGGACCATCTGGTTTTCTTGGTCGTGTCTGGTCTTTTGCGGGTTTGTGGTAACATCAACAATCAACAAATGCGGGCAGTGTCAGCCTACGTCTCTACAACATATGTCATAATAGGTCTTACGCATGTCTTGTATATCTTGACCTTGTTTGTTCTTTCACACCCTGATGAACTTTCTCTCGAACTTAAGTATATAGATCAATATGTATTATAATTCAATATATGTATATATTGAATGGAATGTGTGGGACTGCACTAACCTTTACAAATACTAGAATAAATACATATATAAAGTAGCTTGTTGGTCTTGTGGTTAGGACACTGGCGAACCCTGGCCTCGTGATACAAAGGTCGCGGGTTCGAACCTCACTCCAGACTAGCAAGTTAGTCCTATTTTCATAGCACAAGCGTTTAGCTTAGTTTGAAAATAGTAAGAATATTGATGTGACACGTATTCCGTGTTCACATCTCTATTTTTTAAAAAAAAGTAAATAATCAAATCAATTTTCTTCTGTTTTTTTCCTAAATGTCGTTTATTTAATTTCTTTATCATCCATGTTTTCATCGTTCTAAATCAGTACCTCCCTAGTAGCTTTCAAATTCATGTATTTTGCTTTCATTTTATTTTTAACGTGAATATTTATATATTATTATACGGGTATAGTGTTATTATTGTGTTACTCAATCAATATATTGCGAAAGCGGGGTTATCCGTCACATCAAATTTATAAACACTACCTTAAAAGTTCCCTAAAATTCTCTGAAAAAAGATTACTAACAAAACTGCCGAGAAATCAAATGCATATCAACACCAAAATTATCTTCGGTTTACTTTTTTAGATTTACATACATAAGTATGATGACACTTTCCCCTCCTCTACAATCTCTGCCTACAGGATATTTCCGTAAAGGATATGATGTCCTATTCCATATGCAAGACTGTTAGGAGGAAATATCGCTTTATTCAAAAATATTCCCTTGTCACGTGGGTACAGGATATTCATGAAACGTTTGAACATTTCAGTGAAAAATTCAACAGGTGGGGTCTTGTATTGAACAAAAATTTGTGCCAACGAATTTTCTTTTCTGAAATACGGATGCCAGAATTAAGGTGACGTTTAGATATCCGAGGCAAGATTAGTGGTGGTTCGAAGATGGAAAATTAAGAAATATGTAGTGAAAATGAGGTTATTCAGGAGAACCCATTAAAATTGGAAAAAACTAACCCATAAAAAACAAGTTATTATTATACTCCCTTTCTATTTACTAGTTGAAACAGGTTTGGCGCTTACCCCACGCGTTGTGCTCGAGTCGGGCGACGCTACGAAAGCGAGGAATAAAAAATTTCGAAAAATCCAAAATTATACTACAATTATTAAAATATTTTAAAAGAAAATTTGTTAGATCATTTATATCATCACCATGAGTCTTCCTGCAAAGTTTCAGCTCGATTGGATACGGGAAAAGGGTTAAAAATCGATCCAAAGTTTTTTCAACGGACAAGCAAGCAGACGCTATGAGTTAAAAGAAAGGGAGTACAAATACGAGTGTATATTATATGCATACTATCTTTCGTCATTTTGTTCTTAGCAGTCATGGTCGCCATGATAATAACGGAACAACAGCTAAAACTATCCGGCGCCATCTAATGTCAACATTCAACAAGGCGCCGTTATATTTTCTCTGTCTACACTCGCGGAGACATGATAGGGTGGTATAAAAACAAAATATGACAATTATAGTCAAGACAAATAGTACGCCATTTTTACTCCCTTTCTTTTAACTCGTAGCGTCTGCGGTTTGTTGTCTGTGGGAAAAACTGTAATAATTGTTAAAAAAAAAAATTATAGTATAATTTTGGATTTTTCGAAATTTTAATGGTTAACATAAACAAAACAAAAAACTTTCCTCAACTTTGAAAAACCTTGTAATATGAAAATAAACCTACCCTAACCAAACCGCGAAAGACCAGGCACGATCAAATACAAGTATTGGAAAATGGCCCTGTTAAAAGTCTCAACAACCGTAGAACATGTATGAAACATGACAAGATGTATGAATGCAGCCGAAGTAATAGTGATGTGTCAAGATAGACTAAAACGGTATTCTGTCCTCTCTGCCTATCCCTGCGGCGAAACGGCGTGATGGTTAACGAAATAATTATGTTTGATCTGTATCCTGAACAACAAATACTACGTATGGTCCGCTAGTATTCACGTGCATAAATCTCTATGTATTTTATGTAAAGGGCATAAAAAATCTATTGGTAACAACGACAATCAATAACGCTAACAGATGGCGCATACAAAGAGGTATAAAAAAAAGCATAGCTCTATTTGTATCGAGTATATAATAATGAGGTATATAAAAAAAAACGCTACCAAGATTCCGCACTACGCTAGATGGCGCTATTCTCGCAACCTCAATTCGCGACCGAAATACACAGTAAAAGTACGCGATTTTTGACGGGTCGTAGATAGTCGCATAAAATCTCTCAATATCCAACACGAAGAGCGACAAAATACGTTATTCGCACCCAGCGACAAAAGAAAAAAATAAAACGCGGCCGAGACAAGTTGTTGCCGCGCCATTGTTCTTCTCCGGCCGCCTCGGCCGCGCCGCGCCTTTCTCTTTCCATCCGACGTTTCGGAGCTATCTCCCTGCGCATCTTCGGCGGCAAAGACACCGGCAACGGTCGATCCAGATAGAGTTCCGAATGTCTTTTGACACCCGATAACGTCGGGGCGGCCGCCAGGAGGCGCGAGGCCGCCCGTCACGCTGCGGCGCTCGATCCGCGCCAGGGGTTCTCAAACACTGGTCTTTCTTTTTTTCTTCTTTCTTTTTTTTTATTTTTTTTTTTATTTCTTTATTTATCCAGTGGTCCACTTTCTTGATAACAGAACGCTGAACGCAATCGGCTGGTTCGGTTTACACAAAAATCAAGATTTAAGGAAATCTCAAATAAATGAGACGGTAACGGGATTTTGAATTTCGTTGACATTTTTCACGGGATACCTGAATTGAATAAATATTCATAGCTATAATAATATGCTTGTTTTGAGTAAAATTAAGTGTACCTACAGATTTTTTTTGCTTCAGTATTGTTTATTTATAATTAATCAGTTTTTTAATTAACAACTTATTTATTTTTTTAAATTTGTGTGTTTACTTATTATTATTTAGAATCAATAGAAATTTTCGTTCATAAAATAACATGAACAGTAGAAATGATTCCATAAGAATCCCAAATACCTGGAATATAAATAATCTTAGAGAAAAACACACGTAATACTGCAATTTCTGGAAAAAACCCAACTGTGAAAATTAACCCACAAAATCCAACAATAATAGATAAACCAATTAGTAGAGTCATTACCTATTCGCAAAATCGGCTATTAAACAAATAAATAAATCAATAATTTTTAGCACCTATTAGGATTTTTAACTCACTTTTGTTCTGGATCTTGCCCCGAACAGTCGGATTTACTCGTCCGATTTTGAGCAGGATTCAAAATAGAAAGCCCTTGAGAATGAATAGTGCTATCTATTCGAAACGTCGGGAGTGTAAAAGTCCTTTTCAGGACTATTTGACGCGGGTTCTCCCAGAAAATAATTCGTCATAATACTATTACTGTATATAGGTATATAAAAGACAACAAGGATCTCCTAACTACCTCAGCCAGTAGCAAAAAAATTCGCTGAGGTATGTATTTCTACCTATCCACGAAAATATGTAGGTATGAGTTAATCTATAGGAATTTGCTTAAAGTACCCGTATACAATTGATTGCCTGTCTGCCTGCGATATAAATCACATTTTGCGAAGTTACTCTTTAGGACCCACTCGCAAAACATACATATTTTCTCTTTGATCACACCTCCCCTCTCTCTTCTACACTTACCGGCTCATCGCAAAAATTTTATGTGCGAATTTTTTCTTAAATTTTCACGCTTAAAAGTTTTTGAAAATTTTGATAGTAAATATTTTTTTACATACGAATACTGTGGTATTTGAAGTCTTTGAGAGCGTCTTCTTCAGAAAGTGGATTGTCCCGATTATGTAGCGGTTATAGCTGTTGTTTTGTTAATCCTAATGTGCCATGCCATCTCATACAAAGTTCGTGCCTTTGGATTTTAATGTTTCACGTGATATATAAAAATAACGAGTAGCTTTTTGGTTTAGTGGTTAAGACACTTGCTTCGTGATTCAGAGTTCGCGGGTTCGAGTTTCATTCCAGACTAGTAAGTAGGTAGGTAAGTACCTACTAGTGTTTAGTTTTATTTGAAAATAGTATGAATATTGATGTGACACGAATTCCATGTACCTACTCAACTGTATTTAAAAAAAATAAAATTTTTAAGAATTCTGCAAACAAGAGAAACTAAAGTTTGGCGTTCGTGTCTCGGATCGCTGTCGGATTCTTTCGCTTAGACCGCACTATCGTCGTGTTCTTTGATATCGAGCGAACTGGACATTATCTACCATCTTATCACTCAATTGGTGTTGATCCAAGATTCAAACCCAGGCCAGCACGACAACACTAGACCTGAAGACCGGGTCAACAGAAGATGGTGAAGTTGATATTGTAAAATTATATTAACAGGATGATTTAAATAAATATAAATGAGATATTTGAACATCGTTAATTAAAATATTGTAAACTCGTAAAGTTTTAACAAATTAGGAGTAAATGTAAGGTTAATCTTAGAGAGGGTGCAGGAAGAGGCAACTTAGGTACGGAAGATGTATGACGCAGATGACAGAAAGAGTGCAACTCAAATTAAATATTTGTAGCTTTTACTTTGTGTAGTTTGACATTATCATGCATTTTATCAAATAATTAACTTCAATAAATGTTTTATCATTTAAGAAGATGTACCATGAAACTGCTATACATGAGGAAGTTCAGATCTCAAAAATCCATGTGGCTCCCTCATCAGACTCAAGAGCTTCTCTTTACTGATGAGGTCTACATGAGTACTAAGTATTTAAAAAAAAAGTTTAATCTGATATGTACATATAAGAACTGTATTTGTACCATAAATTAAATAAAAAAATATAGATTTCCAACGAAAGGGCAAAAGAAAACAAAGATTTGAAAATATGTAGACGCAGATAAATTCTTATCTAAATATAATAATTTAGTTGTCTATCGGTAACGTGATGAATAGGTGACTTTAGATAACTAGTGTGGCACGTAGGTAATCAGCGCGTAGCACATATTGCGCGGTCACGCAAGGGTTGTTATTAATTATTATTATTTCCTTTGATTTTTCACAGGTGTAGGTAGGTACAACTAGTGAGTATAGCTGTCGAATTTTGGCATATTCCTATTCAAATTTTTACTTACTTAATGGAAAACTATGATTACATAGACGAGTAGGCACCACCACCTATACGAATAACTCTGACAAAACACTAATCGAAACAATAAATAATTATGAGAACCACACGAAGGTATATTCATAAAAAATAACAAATTCAAAATATGTTACGTCACATTTCCCGCGTTTCCCATTCGCGAAAATTCAAGATGGCGGCGCTCCCGACCGACCGTGGCGCGCTCTGCCGTCAGACTAAAAAGGCGAAGCGAGCGCCGCCGCCGACATATCGAGCTCAAAAGGGAAAAGAATGATAACAGAATAATAAAAAACATCAACAATAATAATCCCAACACAAAACAACAACAGTTCCGATATGATAAAGAACGCCATGATGCGAGCGGGTCATAGAAAGACCCGCGATTCACCACGGGGAGGCGAAACGCAAAAAAGACACATCGAGGCGCCGCGGCCATTTTGTGTTACGTTTTGACAGAAGCGCGCCTTCCTGCGCTGGGCCCGGCACGTTTGACGTCACGTTGAATCTTGAGTCGTGTAGATAGGCACATGTGCGATGTCAGTCACAATACGTTCGGAATCACCATTGTGTCAAGTCAAATAAAGATATTTTTATCAGGCGTCCCAACAAAGGGCTCGTGAATGATGTCAGCAAACGCAATGTTGCCACGCTAAAGGCAATAAAGTTTTTTGCGGCTGTAACGAATGCCGCCCTGGTTTTTTTAAGCATGTTTTATGGCGATACATAACGTGTTTTATGAATTGTATAAGGATTTTTCTTTATTGCATTTGCTAATGTTTCTAAAAAAATGCATGTGTGTGCACAAAATGCAAGCGAATGAGTAATAAAAAGTTAAAGCTGATTCATCATTAGTAACGATAGCTCATTCGATTGATGATCTATAAATAAATCTTCAGGATTAATGGAATTGAATATTTTTATGCCATTTCTTAGTGACATTTTTAATTTTCTAGGTACATGTTATACATATATCAAAGGTATATAGATCTTTTCATGTAAGCTTGCAATTGAGTTAGTGTAGGTGCAGTACGTAATACGCTCATTGTTTCGTTGCGTTAAGTTTACGGATACGCCCCTCTCGTATCCGTAAACTTAACACAACGAAACAATGCGCGTATTACGCAGTGTACCCACACTAACTCAATTGCAAGGTTATATGAAAAGACATATTGGTACTTCTATTTTAACGTTTTTACTATCATAGTAATCATATCATGACCTCAATTATAAATATAACATTGTTAATTTTGACATGATAATTATTATATAAAATAAATATTAATATTATTTTAAAAGTTGGTAGGAATTAGTTTTTTTCATACACATCTATTAATCTCTTCAACGAAATGTCAAAATACTAAATTATTGTTAATATTTCCGCTTAAATGACAAGAAATAATGACATATTTGACAGACGTCTTGACAATTCTTGTAGAAACTTTAGGCGTACATAAATAAGTACCTCTCGTCTATTTAGCGCTGGGATGACAATCACTTATTATAAAAATATTTATAATAAGTGATTATTATCCTGAGAATACGAGCATTTCAAGGCAGCTAATTAACGTTAGACTTTCTTCTAAATCATTGTAAATTGTACATAAGCGATGAAACAAATATACCAACTTTTAAGAGGAAGCTAAAGCAATATATGATGCTTACATTTGATTGAAATTTATGTCAACTGTATTTATTTAGTGTTAATAACTAGGGACTATAAAGTATGTTACTTACTTTAATAATAATAACAAAAAAATAAAAACAACAGTAGGGAGTTAATGTTTGACTGCAGAAAATAATATAACAGTTATGTATTAAGGTCATCAATAAACAGAAGGATGCTGACTCCTTCAAATGTAGTATGTGATTAGTATAGTATATATACTAAATAAACAATTATAAATAAAATGGCCCTAAATGTGAACCCTGCCGAATGCCATTGGAAATCTCGAAATGATTCGAAATATAGTTAAGAATTGTCACAGTTAGCAAATTGGAGTATTTTTAATATTATTCGTACACCAATATTTAGATGTTAATTACGTTAGATATATTTACAGAATCCTTATATAGCCGAATTTTTTAATCTTAAATAGTTAAAATAACAATATTGGTATTGGCGGTTTTCTCAGTTTGGAAATGTTCCGGACCTATATCCCGATGGCTAGAAAATATTTTTTCCAAAGATAGATATTTTGTGTATCTTTCTAATTATTTCATAAATATTTTCAATAAAAATCGCATTGACTTAACAAAGTAATTGTAACAAAGTATATGATGAAGTTATATACAAAATATTTTTTCACATTTCTTAATTTATGTTTTGTTATTTTTTGTAATTTCCAATACTACCTATCTAATTAAGTATGTTCATACCTACATATGCAGGTAACTATATTAACTGTTCATTACACTCGTATACTAACTCTCTCTAACTAACTAATTCCTAAAACTGCCGACAAGTCCGAAAAATCCAAAAAAGTAGATTTTTATGTTACCACTTGAAATTTAAATTACGAATTTTCTTACGTATCTACTTGCAAATCAAATCCAAAGGGATAAGAAAAAAATGGGCTCACAATTAAATATGGTATGTTTGTAGGATAATGATGAATGTGTCAATTATTAGAACACCTATATTTATTTTTTATGGAGAACGTTGTTGCATAATCGCAACACCTATTCATCTACATCCTTATTTTCATTCGCACAATTGTCAAAGTACAAGTTGAATAGCAGTAATGGCATTGCGCAACTCTGCTTGACATTTTTTACACCATCAACCTACCAACGATATGATTGACCTATAAATTCTAACACAAACACTACTTACCTCATACAGAGATGTAACTGTCTATAAAATAAAGTAGTTATTAATTTACTACATCACTTACATGCTTATTTATTGAAAAATTACTTACATAGATGCCCAATTGTATAGAAAGAATCTGCCTGAGATGGTTAATGGACAAGCCTTATGGTCTCCAGAGAAGTTGAATACCTAATCTTGATTTCATAATTTATCTTTTTAATATCTGTAACACCTGTCAGCTGTAAAATTAATACAGTTATACTTTTATTTTCAATTTGGCGATCCCGTTAGGTTGTGATTTCGAAACAATCTAATCAAGGACACCCACGTGCGAAACGATCCAGAAATATGCATGTCGGTAACAATGCATTACAGTCGACTGCTGCACTCGGGTGGATAGTGACCTCTATTGTTGTGGATAACATAATTAGTCAAAAGTAACAGCTAGGTGATATAGACCTGACTGACGAGTTCGAGAGATAGGGAGGGCTGCTAAAGAGAGTTCAAAATATATATTTAAAAAAATTGTTTGGTAAGATGACACGAAGTATTTTAAATTGTTGTTTATCTTATCTATTTGTTTTAAACTGAATTATTTGGGTTATAAATAAAACTGCAATATTATTGAAAATTGAATAAAAAATGCAGGTTAAAACCTATCGCATTAAATTATCTTTTAGAATACCTTGAATATGGTTCCAGCTTTAAACATCTTTTTGAAAAACTACATTTTCTATTTTAATATATAAAAAAATATCTCAAACGTTTTGATGTATTTAAATTAAATTTCTAATTCAAGAATATTTACTCCAGAGCAAATATGGTTGTTCGAATACAAGACAGTTGATATAACGTGACTTGAATTTGTATCGAAAATTTGAAACATTTATATAAAAATCTCCAAAATGATTAATGTAATCCAAATATTTTCTATTTAAGCATACTCAAAGATTGAAAAATAAAAACAATTGTATTTGAAACATGATAGTTCCATAAGTAATTCAAATTAACAATGATGAAGGTTTTCGGAAAAGATTTAATAACAATTGAATGACACATTTTAAAATTATAATATATTTTTTATTGCAAAAAAATTAATATAACATTTTCAGTGACTTACTACTCCGTTCTGGACAACGTTACAAAAAATTATAATGATCACTAATTAGTGCTAGTAGACCTGGAATTGGTTTAAATATCATATGTTTTTTCTAACGATAACTCCAATTACAAGTAAGTACAGCGAGAATCCCAGCATGACGTCCCTACTTCAACAAATATAATGATTTTACTAGAGGTGACTTAGGTTGAAGAATTCTAAAATAATGATTGATTAATAACTTACAATAACCTGCCATTAGACGTAAAGGGTCTTAAGGTGTTAAAAGAATTCAAACATAAAATAACAAGGTGGCTCTTTGGTGTGGGTAGGACGAAAAATGAGACCAATGTGTCATCCATATTAATATAGTCAATACAGTCCATATTAATATAGTCACAAAATTGTTTTGCAATGAAATTAAAGCTGTCATGTTTGACACATTGCTTTCATTTTGTAGTCTGCCTACATTTGGTAACCGCTTTGTTGGCTTCTGTTTGAATGATTTTACTCCCTATATACAATGTCTAAATGTATAATTCTTTAATATATAGTCTTTTGTTTGTGTTTTATTTCTTACAGACAATATATAAATCTTATTTCTAATATTATATATATATGTGTGTGTGTATGTATATGTATATATATATGTAGATGTATATGAGTGTATATTTGTATATGTGTGTATGTATGTGTGTATATATGTGTATTATATATATTATATCTTGCTAATGTTCAAACTTAAAAAAAAAAAACTGTACAGGTAGTTGCTTCAGAACAGACATTGTCTAGTGAAGCAACTACCTTCATTTATATGTATAAATAAATTTAAAAGAAATAAATAAATAAAAAAAAATTATAAGACCCATCTTCTTTGCAACTCCAGAGGGAAGATCAAGTAACTAGGTGAAATGGGAACAAAGACTTTGTGAAGGCAGATTGGCTCTTGACTGTCCATCGAGTACTAAAAAATCGTAAAACTAGGGAGGATAGAAAAACCTTGTCGAGGCTTTTGGCTACCTTTTTTTCCAGAAATGAAAACGACGACCATGACAACTTCAATGTGTATTCCATAGGATGTCATTTTTAAGATAATGTATTAAATTTTGGAGGCGAGCTAAGCCGTTATTTTCACCGTGATTGAGAGATTTGTTTTCGATAAAGACGGTTGGTCATACTGTACCAATCGATGATTGGTATAGTATGACAACTGAAAGAATGTGGTTGAACTAATGCGCACACAAACGCATTTGGAGAGGGGCGTGATCTAAGTTTGACGATTTGCCTTCGGGTAGCTGTACGTGACTGAAATGTGAGCCGCATTTATACAGTAGGCGTGCTCTAACTGACTCGATGATGTTGACTGGTACCTGATTCGATAACGTTGATCGGTATTCATAATTCGACGAGCACTCACTGATACAGTAATAAAATTAAACCTCCAAAAATTTCCAATTATCATTAACTTAACCTCATCAACATTAAATTTTTGCGTAAAATATTTTGGGCCTTCGATTATCAGGACACTTCAGAATTTATATTATCACTTATTCAAAAATTCCGTGTTTAAGGCGGGTTTTAAAAAATACATTTTGTATCTTTAGTAGAGCTCTGTTTCGCGCCACGAAGCGGCGAGTCGGCAAAGCAGAGTGTGATCCGATCGGCAGGGGGGCGATTGATTGGCGGGAAGATTGTGCATTTGTTGGTGGAACGCCCCGCTGGGTTCGCTGAGGAGTTCTAAACTCGAAAAAAGCGCGCCTCCGCGGCACAGATGATGCGAGCCACGATTATCTATCGGCCCTGTCATTATTAATTTCAACATTATTTTAATAACAGTGCGAATAGCGTTTTGATGAATTATCGTCATTCCGAGAATGGACCAAGTCTCGGCGTAAAGTGCATATCATTTGAAATCAATCAAATTATCGATATCGATTAAAACTGTTAACGTATTTGTATCTGGGATGGTTGAGATTTTAATAATATAGTCTGGACAAATCTTTAAGACGCACTTGACTGTGGGCATAGAGCGAGAATAATAAATCGACCAGAATAAGTAGATCATTAACACTCCGTGCAGATCCGTGTAAGTGACTTTTGCAGTGATCCATCAATTAAACAAGACATTCTTATTTACAATTGTTTATTGCACAAGTCAGTTTCTCTTAAAATATTTTTATTTTATAATGTACAACTGTTATGATTGTTGTAAGATAAATTACGTGCAGGCGAGAGAATGAGAGAAACGAAAAAGCGTGTGGTCGCGACAGTACGAGGGAACGGAATCATGGCTCGCGTCTTCCGTCTTAAATAACATGCAGCGATTGCGACTTAGAGTTGCCAACGATAACGTCCGTAACAGTATCAATCTCTAAATAGATGTCGAATAAAAATATTTCGTCTTTTTCTTCTGCATCTTCAACCACTCTATCCTAATCAAGTAAGGGAACTATATCTTGGACAGCACTCTTCCACCGTTCGCTGATCTAGGCTGTAATGACATTTGGGTCCACTTTCAGTTCAATATTTCTTTGCGTAGTCTCTTCATTTGCCTTTTCTAAGTATTCCCGGATCATCGGGCCTACGGGATTTCTTCTCTCTGGCATTGACAAAAAATGAAATTTACTCAGGATTCCGAGGATATGCCCAACTGAACTTAGCTAATATGTTTCCATTTGAAACAGAATTGAATGCAACAAATAGAAATGCGTACATGGATTACTTATCAGTGATAGGCTAACACATATTCTTATTATTTTCAAACTAAGCTAAACAGTCTAAACATCTATTGTATGAAAATAGGACAAATTTGCTGGTCTTCTGGTTTTTTGAGTGCCTTCACTATTAGACGATCAAACATGTCAATGTTGTAATGATGCTACAAGAAATCATTGATGATGTTGTTGATTGTTTCTGGTCCCCAATATACGATTGGTTGATAGATACCTACATATATATTAAGATCAGTTTTCTGAAATTTACCCAACTTCAGTTACATGAGTCAGAGCCTAATAAGGAGGATGAATGATATATGCAAGGGAAGTGACTTTATAATGAATGTTAATAAGTAAAAAGTGATGGCATTCGAGAAGGAGAAAAGTAAGACGACGTTTGAAATACTAGTAGGCAATGAGTGTTTGGAACAAGTAAACAAGTTTATGTATTTGGGAATTATGTTCGATAGAAGAGGGATGCTGAGAAAGCTAGATTTTACATAAAGAGTGGAGGATGACAGTAGAGAATAAGGAAACGGCGGCGGCGCCTCGAATAAAATCGTTTCTAATGGGAACCGAAACAAGACTAGCAATACACAATGGAATTCTGGTACAAATAATGATGTATGGAAGTAAAGTGTGAAGTTGATAGAAGATTAACGACAGTATACTGAATGTAGAGGAAATGAGATCACTTGTGCGTGGAAAAAAAGAAAATTAGAAAGGAGTTGAAAGATGATTAAAGCTTAGTAAAAAATTAAAACAAAGGATCGCTCAGGTGGTTTGGGCATGTTGAGCGAGTGAATGAGAAAATCAAGCCTTCATACGGAGGAAAAAATATTCTTCGAACAGTTAATACTAATATATGACGCAAATGTTGATGGCGCCAGAAAGGAAGGGTGACCGCGAAAGACATGACTTGACCAAGTTAACTAGATGCTGGATGGTCCTATTCGGAGCATAAACAATCTTGCAATGCAACAAGTATGTAAGTAAGTAGGTGTGTGTCAGAACAGAAAAACGTGGCGTTCCATCCTTTCTGCCTACCCCCGAAAGGAAACGGCATGATGGTAAGTAAGCAGTTACGTGTGAATGATGCTAATTGTAAAACTAATTCAATATTTTGGCGAATTATAATTCTGTTAAGCAAAGTTTGTTACGTAAATAATTACCATAGACAAAAAGAGTGACGAACTGTTTATTCTGCGATAGTGCACATGCTCGTCCAACGTTACTCATACCACAGTGTCCTTGCGAACTACAAGAAGCGGCGGAACTGCAATGGCCGCTGGACGATAAATTGCAAATGGCGACATGAATTTTCCCGCGCAATATTCGCGAACCTACCCATAACAGACGAAAAGGTTATCTGGCGAAAGTGTTTTTCGGGATGAAGTGAGGCGAATTTTTGACTGCGAGGTGAGATATACAGTGAGATAGATTAGGAGGCGAACACATTTAAATAGATGAACACGCTAGGGAAAATGAGTATTTGAAATAATTTTTTTCACAACAGGGGCAAAAAGTAACCGTTTTGAATTGAAATTTGTATAAAAGTTTAAAAAAAAAAGATTTTTGCGTTTTCCTCCAATTGAACAACTCGTTTTCACAAAAATCTCATCCTTCCCAATCTCTTTTTGATTGATAAAATAACCAGCATATAGTGAAAGTTAAAAGGTATCCAGTTTTCAAAAAGGATTTTAAATTGTCATATTATTTTGTGAGATGATTTTTGAGATAGATTGTCCACGATGTAATTTTTTAAAATATTTCTGACTTATCCTCTGTATTACGTTGGACTATCATTTTAATACATATAATACAAGTCATACTTAATGATTTTAATGTTACAGAAATAGATATTTTCTGAAAGATTTTGATCATTTTATTTGAAAATTCTGTAAAAGTTACTTACAATGTTTGACGGAATATAATTACAATTTTTGAAAAAATGACACTCTTTAAGTAGCTTATCTCCGTAAGTATTGATATTACGACGTGGGTATTGAAAGATTTTTGACTCAATATAGGCAAAATTCTACCGGTAAAGTAATGGTTATTTTTAATGTAAAATTAATAATGATGCACATATAAATTTTTCGTAGTACAACGTGTGTGTTTTGTATATTTTAAATAAATTGCTTTCTTACTGGTTGATGACGAAGCGGGTTGGTCATCTGATCTGTAAATAAATTAGAAATAAAAATTAAAAACAGAATAATAACAAGTAATGTACATACTTCACACATTATCTAGTAATCTGAACAAATAAAATAAAATAAATAATAAATAAATTAGAAATAAAAATTTATAAACAGAATATGTATTAACAAGTGATGTACATATTTCACAGTATATCTATTAATCAGAATAAAATAATAAAAAAATTTGAAATAAAAATTGAAAGCAGAATAATAAAAATAAGGCGAATAATAATAATAAGCCAGTACTAGAAAACGGCTATTTTATAGGTAAGGACCTAATAAATATTTCACACTATAGATATCTAGTAATAAGAATTAAAATATATAATATCATAATAACTTTACATCGCAAAGGCATAATTTAAATCTAAAAAGTCGGTTCATCGAATAAGACTCTCATCAAAGTGTTCACACCATCTCATAAAAATGAGGATTGAGTAACATTTTTACCTCTTACATATTTATGGTAATAAAATTGAAAAAATATTTATGTATATCATAGTTTTGGATATCTTCTTGAATAGCAGATTTATTGTATCTCTTTTATTTTATTTTATCTATTTATTTACTGGGAAATATGAATTTATACTTATATCATGTACGTGCAGTTGATTCGCATTTGTAAGAAATAAAAATGTACAACCAAATATTATACAAAATGTTGATTAATAGAAGAAGTTATTATCGCCTTAATAGATAAGTTAACATAAGTGTTTATATTTACATTATAGAAAATTTCCTATGAAAACCGTGTAAAAAATATATATCTATTGTACATACAAAAAGTGAAGATGTATTCCCCCACTTACAAAGTATCTTTTACCTTGTAAAATGAAAAAAATAATTAAATGGTATTCTATAAAACTGTGCAAACAAAAAGTAGGTAATATTGAGAACCTAGTTAATACATTCTGCAACGTTTATTCATATTTACATGTTTTAATATAGAAAAAAATTTCAGTTCATTACTATGAAAAATCCATATAAAAGATGAAAAGTTTATTCAAAAACCAAAAATACTTGCCAAAATTTTCAGGCGAATATTGAAATCATATAAATTTCGAAATATGATAGAATATCTTATTTTTAATTGCATGAGAGATTTCTGCTTTTACCGTGCAATTTATGAGGTGAGTACCTTATATGGCAGCAATATTCTGTCTGATGCTTTTAATGCTGTCATTAAATACATCGAGATGATTGCTCAGTCACTACGCCTTATAGTGTGCTTATTTATTATATCCTTATTACGTAAATAATTATTTGGTTTGTAGGTACAGGCTTCTAGTACAGTTTTCTAGTATGTTCGGAAAATCAATTACGTTTCTTACGATTTTGATCCCAGAACTCGTACATAAATATAGTATTCGTTCTGTTTTGTGAAGTGAAACGTGTTGAGTGTATTCGTATTGTTACAGTTTTTAATCTTACAAGAAACAGTTGCCATTTTGTAAGTTTGTTTAAATACTGTTTAAGCAGAGACACGTGTCCGAGTGTCGGTCAAAAATATGATTTGGCTAATCCTTTTCGGAGTCTCGGCAAAGCTTCGTCCGCAGTGTGTAATCAAGAGACTGGAAGTCTAGCGAAACTGCACAACAATGGGATCTTCCTCGGTGAGACTTTTTTCTTTGTGCGATGACGGTGCTCTTTTGTGCCCGTATTATTCTGGTTAATATTAAATATTCACCTGGTGAAGTTGATGAATAGGCGCGCCGACAAACGGTCCCGCGCGGGGCCGCCGGGCCTCTGATGATGGACTCTTTCTCCCGGGGGATTTGTGAAAAACATTACGTCCGGCCGCTGGTCGCGGATAATGAGGAGAAATTACGCCGCGCGGAGTATAGGGCCGTTTGTGCACGAGAAATCACACATTTTTGGGCAGGGCATTGGCGTACTTCAAAAATATGGCATACCTACGTAAAATAAGCGGCGCATCACCTCTCGCGGCATGAGGAACCAGCCGCAAAAACTGATAACTAAAGACATATCCACAGATTACGACTTCCGGAAAAACTATATTTCAAAATGAAGACTACAACACACACACGTTCACCAGTTTGAAGACTACAAAGTGTACACTACAATTGTAGTAAAAACTACTTGAAGTGAAGTAATTGTAGTACTACGAAATGAAGTGAAGCAATGTAATGAAGTAATTGTAGTATTAATGAAGTGAAGTAATGAAATGAAGTAATTGTAGTATTAATGAAGTGAAGTAATGAAAAGTAATGTAGTACCAGTGAGTCAACGAGACAAATATTTAAGATAAATGACGATATTTTCTCCAAGATTACAGTTTCCAGAGATTTCTTCGTTTAGCTACATCAACTTCCCAAAAATTTCTTCAATCGATCCCAAAATTTTTCAAACCATGGGGGGGGGGGGGGGTTGTTACAGTTTCCAGAGATTTCTTCATATATCTACATCAACTTCCCAAAAATTTCACGTAAAAAATGCACTATTTAAAGTATGTTTCTCATACTCTCGATAACTTTGAAGTATATGTACTTTGTAGTGTTCGCTTTGAAGTGAAGTGTACTATTTGAAGTTTATACTTTCAATAACTTTGGTGTTTGTAGTGTGCACTGCACTTCAAAACGTGCGAAGTGTGCACTTCAATGTAATGTAGTACTACATTGTAGTAGTGAGTACAGAGCGGACCCATCACTACTTCCTTCACAATTCACTACGTATGTGTGTGAGTGATGGTGGAAAGATGTGAAGAAGAAAATTAACCACGAAATTTCGTATGAAAACTTTGATTCGGGGGTAAGACGTACCATGTACTCCACAACGGTATTGATTAAAATGAGAAAAATAAGGTTTTTTCACCCTTAAATAGGACCCCCGATAATCTATCACCGAAGTCATTACTATACAAGACAAAAAAACTCCCACAAGAGTGACAGGGAAGGAGTGACTGTTTTTTTAAAAATATATTTGTAAAAATAAAAATTCATATTTGGAAAGAAATTTGCTCGTATTTAAGGAAGAAAATTGCAGTATCTCAAATAATTGATAGTAGAAGTATTGGGTATACCCTGATGAAGGAACGTCGTTTCCGAAACCAGTTGGTTTTACCAAATAAATTTTAGTGGTGTAAACTAAGTTAACTAGTTTAATTATATTGATAGTAGAAGCGTTTATTTTATGGAAATCCATTTTAAATAATTATAAATGAAAAACACATTTTTTTTATTCCACTGCTTTTAATTAATGCGGGAATATCACAACATGTTCCGGAAAACATCCGTTTCCCTTTTCGTTTCATCCATTACCACAGGACCCGCACACCATACCCCAGACGCACACTCCCACACACTTCAGTCTACGCTCACCGGAAGAAGGTTTGTAGGTAGTGGAAAATACAAAATAATATTTTTCATTCATAATTACGTTTTAATTTATTTATATAAAAAAAAAATTAAGTATATGAAGACCCCATGGCAAGAAGTTGTTAACTAACATTCAAGTCATTTTGAAATAATTAGACATTTGAATTTCGCCTTTGAAAAATATGTTTTATTGCTAATTCAAGATTATTTTTTATTGATTTATGTCACTAAAATATCTATAAAGTATTTAAAAAGTAAAAAAAATGCATTTATGAACAAAAAAATAAAAATATATTGATTTTCCCTAAAAAAATGTAGTTAACAACCATTTTTTCTCCTCTGGAACTCATTTTTAATAGAATATTGGTAAAACACGAACATCAAACAACCTTTCAAATGCTATCCGTCTTTACCATCCATTATTCAAAATTACAAAATACCTGGCATGTTAATTAATATAAAAAACATTGTATTTAAAATTATTGAAAAATAATGTATAAGTACATATTATAATTGTCTTCAAATAAAAAAAAATATATGATAGTACTGCCGGAGTAAAATTTATATTAACCATAAATATTCCAATCAAATTAAAAGGCGTGTTAGTTTCAGAATGATGGCATGAACGTGTTATTATTGAAGATAACATGTTCTTCCCATTAGTAAATGAATTGATTTTTATGAAAAAGTGTAGTTAACATGTTCATCCCTATGATTTGAACATTTTCTAATTATTTTTAAGTATTTTTACAATATTTAGTTTAGGCGGCTAATTAACTCATTTTCGACATAATGTTATTTAACAACTTCTTGTCATGGGGTCATCATATTTTTATTTTTTTTTGTTTATTTAATTTATGGTACAAATACAGTTCTTATATATTAACATATCAGATAAAACATTTTTTATAAATACTTAGTAGTCGTGTAGACCTCATCAGTGAAGAGAAGCTCTTGAGTCTGATGAGGGAGCCACAGTTCTTATTCCTTGTTATAATATATAGGTACATAGTGTATACAAGTTATTTATTAATACAGTAAAAAGGTAAATTGATAATGAAAGTATAGAAGTTATTTTAAAAAAAGCTAAAGGTTTAAATGATTTATGAATTTAAGTTTGATTTTAAGAAAATTTTAATTTTTTGATTTGCTCTGGGACGTTACTGATGCATCGTATCTCGATAGGTAAGTTATTATAGTAATTAATTGTTTTATAAATATAGTGATGCTGCATTTGGGTTGTTTTACATTTAGGCATTATGAATTGGTTTCCATTTCATAAGTTTGAAATATTCCTGGTTTTCTATAAGGTCTTTTTCTTTACATATTTTTAATATGGAAACTTGCTTGAAAATATCATCTACGTTTGGTACTGGAAACAATTTAAAGAGATCTTTTGTTGGAAATGTAGATTTTTTTTCAGTATTGTGAGATTTTTACTGAGTTTATGTTTTTCTTATAACAACCTCCCCATCCGATAATACCGTAAGTAAAGTTCTTTGTTTTATTAGTAAAATATTAATATTTTTCAGCATACACGATGGGCCACAAACGCGGTCGTATTGGAAAAGTTTGCTGACGTATTGGGGCGTGCGCCGTGTTGGAAAACTTGGCTGACGCGCCCCTGCGGCCGAGTCATTTACCTGAGATCGTGACGAGAGAAAAACAACAAACTGCATCCCGCGGCCGGCGGAGAGAGCGAGAGCGCGCGCGTGTCGCGGCTCCTTTCTCCCGGGCGAAAACAGTCGATAGTCAATCGGCGGACTTCAAAGGCCCATTCATCGGCCGGCGGAGATGGCCGAGCTCGATGGCCGAGCACAATGGCCGAGAGGGCCGTGTTGATTCGATATTAATTTGTCGCCGGCTAATGGAGACCACGAATTAGTCGCCTAGGACGGCACATTTCGGTTGACACTGCGACAGTCTTGCCGCGTACATATCTCTTGTCTGCAATCTACTAAGGCTCGGTTGCGCCAGCAGAAGTAAATTTGGTTCGAGTAACATTAACCCGAGTAACTTTTTTTACCCTCAGCTCAGAGTAAACTCGATTTCGGGTTGCACAAACGTCTTTTTTACCGCTGTCAAACCAATCGTAAGGCTAATAGGGTGCCGAGTGGAATAAACCTCAAATACCGCATTTGTCTATGAAATTTGATTTATTTTAGTTTTTCACCACTGGCAATACGTACTTTTGCGGTTCAAAACCAGTTCAAACAAACCACTTTATTCTATGAAACCAACCAAACAAACGTCAAACCATCGCTAAAATAACGCGAAATTAAAAGATTCATTTTAATGTTTACAAATTTCAATACGAAAATGACAGCGACAAAATTCAAATGACAAGTACCTATATGGATAAATGTCACATTTTCAAATCAGCTGTGAGTGGACGGCCATTTTTTTTTACCAACGTTTTTACCTTTACCCACCTACCTTGGAGAGTAAAAAAAAGTTACTCATATGTATGTACTTCGGCGAGTTAAATGTTTTTACCGTAGATGGCGCAACCCGTTTTAGTAAAAAACGTTACTCGAGTAACTTTTTTTACCTTTACTTTAGATGGCGCAACCGGGTCTAAGGCTGATTAAACGGAACTACTTTTTAAAGAGTCGTTAAGGCGATCGTCTAGGAGAGTGAGCGATTTTCACCATTTTTTCTCATACCTTCTCTCGCGTTTTTTATCACATTTTTGCAGGGAAATATCCCATTTTTTAATTTATTCATTAGGTTACGCTTATGAAAATGTCACAAACTAAATTGTATAATTGATTAATAAATTACCAAACCTTCAATGTTTTAAAAATGAAGAAAATTGCTCCACTTTGTGGGCCTTTTATGACTGAACGGCGTGTGAGATGTCTTTTTATTCAATAATATTACAAAGTAAAGTTTTATCTTAAATTTATTACAATTATTGCAAAATCTGTTAGTTTGTTTACTTGCAATTTATGTTTTAAAAAATACTGTTTTTTAAATTTAAAATTTTTTAAATTTATTTTTTTAATTTGAAAAAATTGTGAAATTTGCTCATTCTGCTAGAAGATCGCCTTAAACATATTTAACTGTAACTGGTTGCGGATATTTTATACCAACCGTATATCTTTCTGAGAAACGATTCTTGGCGTTTCGTTGAATTCTTATTAATGATGACGTTGAATAAGAATTCAACGAAACGTCTAAATTAATTAATTCCGAGAAACGATTCTTGACGTTTCGTTGAATTCTTATTAATGACGACGTTGAATAAGAATTCAAAGAAACCTTGAGAATCGTTTCTCGGTATTAATAATCTCGACGTTTCGTTGAATTATACGGTTCGTATAAAATATCCGCAACCAGTTACAGTTAAATAGGAACTAATTTTATGCTATCGATAGGATCTTTGTAGAGTTTCATAATGATCTTTTAGGATTATTTGTAAATTTAAAGGATAATTTGTACTCTCGCGCGAACCCGAGTTCACGTATGTTTATGTAAAGGTCACGTTTCAAAATATTCACCGCACGCCCCTGGAAAATACAACCACTGAAAACTTGTGGTCTCCTGGAATGTGGCTCGAACCGCTGACCGCTGGATCAACAGGCGAGATTCATGACCAATCAGACCAACTTTAAACTTGTAAAGATATAGTGAAAAATACTATATTACTATACCATATTTTCTAATGATTATCAATGAATACGGTACCATTACACCTTTTACACATATTTTCAAACTACACATCCAGGCTTGAGAAAATCGCAGACATGTTGTTACTAGGGAAAGTTTCGGGATCCCTCGAGATTAGAATTTCCAATCTCGCGAGATCCCTACGGATCGGGATCCCGAATATTTTTGTGTTTTTTTTTTTGTTTACAGAGCTGAATAGCAATTAACGATAATGCCTTGCATTTTTATATCAGCAATTTTAATAAAATGATCATTATAAATCATCGCATTAAAGTTTTTGTAGGCGTTTTTCCAAGCATCAATCAGTCAATGTAGTAGAGTAAAAACTACTAACTAGTAGTAGTTTTTATTACTATGTTAGGTTGATAAAATACAGCAAATATCATTAAAAGCTATGGTGTATATCGGACTTACGACCGATCGTATGGTAGGCTTAAGCGATCACTTGACACATATGTCATGTCTTACTAATTTTTGAAAGTTGTATATATTTGGATTATATGACACACATCACGTACGTGTTGTAACAACCTATTATACCGGCCTGTGACAGCCATTTTCCTTCCCCCTAAATCCCCACAGATGGCGCTAATTGTTATTGATATCGTTAATGTCGATCAATGAGACTCCCACAATTGATTTTACGGAATTTATGAAGCAATATTTGAATGTAACATGAACATAAGTTTAAAGTAGGTATTTACTAAAAGCTCTATACAATTAAACATACGAAACATAAAAATTGCTGATCAATTCCGATAATCCCGATAATCTCGTCTGATTTTTCGGTTCGGGATTGATCTCGTAAAATACCTCGAGATCTCGCGCGATCGGGATTGCATTCTCTAATTGTGACCTCACTGGGAATGGTCGAACTAAATGACCGGTAAAGCTGATTATGCTTCGGGATTTGTTTCCTTCACTCTTCACGATCCTGATCTGGCTGTATATTCCCATTTATCACCAATTCTTCAAGATTATTTTCCTCTCTTCAAGGAACTTCTTTAAAGCATGAAAAAATACTTTCTAGCATATTTTGGTCGTTTTTGATACAAAGTTCTAAAGAATATGTAGTATTATATTAACCACTGCGCCGTCTTTTTTTGGACGAATGTAGACTTCGATAGCTATTATTACAAATGATTTACATTTTTTTTCTTGCAGGAAGGATGTGGTGCCGTTACACCGTGTTAATATATTTCTTTTAATTTAAGGCTGCAGTAGCATAAATCACACAAACGAGCAGGTTTAAGCAAATCATACAATTATATTATGATCTCACCGGGGGATGACCGAGTTCGATAGCCGAGCTGACTGGCCGAGAGGGCATATTAATTCGATATTAATTTGTCGCTGGCAAATGGAGAGCTCGAATTAATTCCATGAAGGACTGACTTTGTTGATGGTTGGCCTAGCAGCCCTCGAAAAAAATAATTTTACACATTTCTCTAGTGTAATCGGTTGCTCTTCCTTCTTCTTCTTCATGTGCGCTGTCGGGTCCCCCCGACGTCGGCGATCATCTGGGAGAAAGTTTCCCTGTCCAGGGCAGTGCGGAACAGCTCTTCCACGCTTCTTATCCCGGTCCACTCTCGGATGTTTCGAAGCCAGGAATGCCGCCTCCTTCCGACCTCTCTGCGACCCTCAATCTTCTCCTTTATAACGAGCTGAAGGATGGAGTATTTTTCGCCTCACATTATATGACCAAAATATGAAATTTTACAGAGCTTTACTATGTTGAGTAACTGTCTGTGTTTTCTCTACGTAAAACTTCAACATTACTAGTCATGTCAGTCCAAGGTATCCTATACATTTTACGATGTATCCACATTTCGAACGCCTCTAGGCGATTTAGTGTAGTCACCTTCAGCGTCCATGCTTCAACACCGTAAAGTAGAACTGACCATACATAGCATGTTAATTTCATCAATTTTATTCTTAAATTTGATTAATTAATTCTAACGTCGGTACATCTCAATATATTACGATTAAATTGTTGTTAATAATCAAAAAATAAAATATCACAGATTACGTAGACTTGGCACTAGAAATAATAGTCAATCCGTAAGCGGTAACTGTGAAAAAGAAGCTGTACAAACAATGCTTGAAATTTAGAATTATGAGTATAATGTGTGTCCTCATTATTGACTGCCAGTGTATACAATGCAAATTTAATGGCGCCTGTGTGGTATGCTAATACGATTTTTTGTTCCATATGAATCATACGTTAATTTTATATTAATTTGTCGCAAGCATCACCAAATACTATAGGGTATTCTTAATTTTTGATAATAATTTAGTGATAAATTATTTTGGTCTTTATGTAAATACGTCACAACACAGTGCGATCGTATTTTACGCGACTTCAGTGGGAATAATATTGAATTAAGGGATTAATCTGATGCGCGAATTAGTAAAAAGGACTAATGACAATCAAAAAAAGGAAGGCAGCTTCTGCAACTTCGGACATGTTCTTCGATGATATAATTTCTTACAACTCGTTGTGCAGGGGAGAATAAAATGTATCAGAAATCTGAGTAGACAGAGGTTAACATGGCTGCGTATCTTCCAGAGGCTAAAATGCTTTAAGATTTAACAGATTTAGTTATTGAAACAAACGACATTTTATACAAATCTTATGGATCTGTTGAGAATAGATTTCTGAGAACGTTTCACAGAAGTCGTACCACAGCGTCATCAGGAGAGTGTCCTATCGCCGCGGGGGATATTAGTTACAACTCGAAGCATAGATGGAAGCAACATACCCCTACGTGATGCATAAAATATAAGTTCTGGCCAGAAATAAAAAGTTTGTCCTTGACCCTTTGCGGTGATAGGCCAGTCTCCTGATGACGCTGGGATATGACTCCAGAGATTCATACCTGTCAAACAACCGTAATACAAACCTGGAATCTTAAATGTGTAAAATGCCAGTCATCTTATAGTTTTTGAGACTTGACCTATTTAAAATATGCATTTATGTACGGCTTTTAAAAATAAGCTGGATTTGTAATCACTAAAGACAATGTGATGATCCGGATTCAAAAATAAATCTATACTAATATTATAAAGAGGAAAGATTTGATTGTGTGTTTGAATTGAATAGGCTCCGAAACTACTAAACCGATTTGAAAAATTCTTTCACATTCAGAATCCTACATTATCCCTGCTGAACATAGGCTACAGAATATTTTCAAAAATGTTAGGGATCCGTATGAAAACTTCGATAATGTAACCCAACGTGTGAAAAATTACGAAAAAAAAACCTTATATTGCGTACGCTGCAGAAATTATTGCCAATAGAGCAAAGTAATGTACTACAATTTTATAGAGGACATTAATATCTACAAAAAAGTCTGCGATACCATGTATCTAAGTATTACAGTTATGTTACAATAACTTATGTTAACATTAGATTGAAACATTGTTTTTTAGAGAACAGCGAACCCTTTGTTTTCCCTCACAAACTTATTTTTTACTTAATCCTTAACCCGTGCAACGCCGGGTACGACCAGCTAGTATTATATAAATCCTTAAGAGACTGTAATTGTTGTAAATGAAAATTGTATTATTTTATCTACCATGAAACATCGTGCAAAGTACCGGATTGTGCAGGCAGAATTTCCCGAAAAATGGGGAAACATCCTGCCTGAAAAATCTAAGTTAATGATTTGGAATGTCCTGAGTAAAACTATTTTGTATTATAATCACCTACATGATTAGTAATGTTCAGAACTGAAGAATCACTGGAAGAAGAAAATCCTCGAAATTTATCACATATATGACATCAGAAATTTGTTAGTTTTCAACTGTGTAAGCAAGTAAAAAAAACACTCAATATAATATAAGAAAATGCTGTTTTAGAACATTAATAATAATAAAACTATTTGAAATATAAGATAATCGTTTGCTTTGAAATATTATTGAAAATATATACAGCCTACAAAATAAAGCAATTTTATTCAGTTCTGCATAAAACATCCATGAATTGGTTATTTATTAATTGATTTAATATTTGAGTTAGCGTCATTTTAGTTAAATGTATGCAGTAACAAAATAATGGATTTAATTAAATTTTAATTTGATACCTATCCACTGAAATGTTATACATAATGCAAAAATAAGCTCCGAGAAAATGGTTTGTCGAGAAAATATCGTCGCTGAATTTCGCAAATTTTCAGACGATCGGAGCCATTCTTTGACTGAGTGCAATAGTTTTGTTGGTCTGAACAAGCCTACATCATCATCACTGTCTGTAATCCTGGTGGGTTTTGGTCTCCTCAAGAATCTTCTTATCGATCTTGTTCCAAGCTCTCTTCAGTTTTTGAACTCCACGGCAGACACGTTTTTGAAAACGTTGTAGCCCCATCTTAGTTTTACCTTCCTAAGCTCTTACGCCCTAGCTAAGGTCTGGAATTCAACAGGGACTTCGGTGCTTTGGTTTACTCATTCTCTCCACATAACTCAGCCACTGAAGTCTTACCAATTTAATAAATTTTGCGAGTTAGCTCCTTAAACAGCTCATTATTGCCTGCGCTAAAATTCATTGTCTAGAAACGATCCCAAGGCAATTTATAAAAAATTTCTTTCAAAAACATATGCATACGTGAGTACAGATCTGATGAGCGTTTCGTACACTAATATTTTAGTATTTCTGGACAGCAGTCCGGATTTTTTATGAAAGAGCCAGGGTAACGTGGAGCTTGGTACCGTTTCAAAATGTTGGCTTCCACTTGGGTGCATTGGGGTTTGTTGTGTGCATCGAACGGCCATTTATTAGGTGTTCTGCTGATTTACTATAAGAGCATGTTTTTGGCCGAATCTTCAAGATCTTCAATTCTTATTCTGTCCTCTGTTTATAGTCTTTCTACGAATTAATTTTAGTATTTCAAAGAGTCAGGGTAACGTAAATCTTGTTACCGTTTCAAAATGTTGGCTTCCACTTGGGTGTATCGGGATTTGTTGTGCGTATCAAACGGCCATTTATTAGGTGTTCTGCTGATTTACTATAAGACCATGTTTTTGGCCGAACCTTTAAGATCTTCTATTCTTATTCTATCCTCTGTTTACAGTCTTTTTACGAATTAGTTTCACGCACGTATTAATAATTTTTGTACCACCTCGTAGTTGAGCGCGATCGCCTAATTTCCCCGCGGTTCCCACACATTAGTCTCTTGTGGTTTCGCCGCCATTGTCTGCGAGAAAAAAGAGCCGGGAACTCTTCATCTGCAGTCCGGCCGAGGCGCATCCTCAGTCGTGAGATGTGACTCATATGAATAATAAATATATTGTCAAGTTTTTGTACCGAGCAATCTGTTTCGCTGGTCGTTTCATCCGTGCGACTCGCCCGATCTTCGGAGGCGCTATTCAGCTGTCCCAAAGCCACACTGATTTCTTGACCATCCTTCATACCTCTAATATTCCTGGTAATAACAATACAACTGATAAAAATAATAGTAATATAAAATGTATATTTTTAGAATATTTTGGGTTTGTTCAAATCTTTCAAAACAGTGCTGTCACAGAGACATTATTAATCAATTAATGTATATTATAGATATCTCATCATCATCGAGATGTCAGAAGCTGTATTTCTTATGGGAAAGTAGGTATAGAAGTCATTTTGGGTGTACATAGGACTTAAGACCTATCTTATGGTTGGCTTAAGTGATCACTTAACACAATGTAACGTTCGCCATTTCCACCCATAATAGAATATGCATGGAATAAGCATGGTATATTCTATCATTGGTGGAAATGGCGAATGTTACATTGTGTAAAGTGATCACTTAAGCCAACCATAAGATAGGTCATAAGTCCTATGTACACCCAAAATGACTTCTATACCTACTTTCCCATAAGAAATACAGCTTCGTCTCTGTGAGATATCTATAATATACATTAATTGTATATTTTTATTTTATTACTATCACCAAATGAGACATTTTTAATATCTTACGAATCTGCACATGCAGGTTGTGTGTATGAATTTTTATTCCATAATATTACATTTATTATATAAGTGTACAAATAGATTTCCGCTATTTTTTATAAAAAATTAGGCATCTATTGTGAATAAATGGAAGCTACTGTTTTATTCGAAGAATTGTCCATCGCTTGCCACTACTTTTTCCCATCTTTCTTGCAGCTTACGGATATCGCGTCGGAAGAAAGCTTCATCTTTTGAGACTATCCACGAATAGACCCAATTGTTAGTATCTTCATATGATGTGAAGTGTTGCTCAGACAGGCCATGCGCCACCGATCGAAGCAAGTAGAAATCAGAAGGAGCAATGTCAGGCGAATACGGCGGGTGGGGTAAAACTTTCCAAATGTGTGTTTCTAAATAGGTTTTGACCAGCGCCGCAACATGTGGACGAGCATTATCATGCAGGAGTAGTATTCGGCGCGCTTTTCTTTGAGTGCTTGACTCAATCTCATCAATTGTACTTGGTAGACAGCCCCATTACTGGGGCTGTCTACCGAACGTTCGTCTTCGTACCAAATTCACCATTCTTAAACTTTTGATACCACTCACGACAACTTCTCTCACTTAGGACAGCCTCACCATATGCTTCTACAAACAATCGATGAAGTAAATCAAAAGTTCCCGCAAATGACGTTTATTCGGCTCAAAACTCGACATTTTTGCACACAAAAGAATATATTATACTGATAAAAAATCACTAATATTTTAAGGTTATCTTGTTGACAGATATCCAACCTTACGACAATGACGTTTTACATCTGACAATATTAACCATAACTTGCTGGTGGCGCCAACTTTTGTCAAACGGCGGAACTAATTTGTACACCTACATATCAACACAACAAAATTGAAAGGTAAACGTTATTTTGTTCTAAAATCACCTCCCAATAAACTCTTTGCTTGTAGTATTTTTGATTTTGCTTTACAATATTAAAATAATAATATGTCAAAAAATTAAATAATTTATTCTGAGGTTTATCCAAGATGGTGGGTGGTTTTGAAGCTTGCTAAATATCCAAACGAATGCGTGAAATATAAAAATTGTTTAAATATACAAAGTTAGATTGAAAATGCTGTACTATTTATAAAATGCCTTAGCAGTTGACAAACGACTATGGAAGTTGAAACAAAGGAATTTATTTTTGGGACTTGTTTACATATTACTTCATATGTTCAAAAGCTTATAGGTTATATAATATATAGGTATATAATCAAACCACGATATTGTGAATATACAGGTGTTTTATATTCCAAACTAATCAATAAATAAATTTTTTCAAATCAATTTGGGCCACGAAAAAAATGTAAAAAAACGTCATAAATAATTTGGTGCTTCTTTGGATATTTACGATTTCTTCCCCTCGTAAGAAGGGTTTATTCGTGATCCTGGATATTACTTATCTCTTCCTGTAATTAGGTCTCTGTAATAAGTACACACCCTTACCCGAATCCTTTCTTAGAACTTCCTGCCCTAATGCGTAAGGGAGGACACGACCAAGTCAGGTACCAGGGCAGGGGTTTGGGGACTCGCTAATAGCGATGATGATACCAAGCGGAATTAAATACAGTAGGAAAAACACAAAAATAACATATTTTTAATTGTTTTTTAATATGATTTTTATTGTAAAATCAAAGTATGGAATTATGATGATGTACAATTTTATTTAGTTTCTAGTCAAAAGGAATATGTTGTAATGGAAATATACTCATACTGTACATTTATTTTCCAAATACATTTTTGTGGGGAACAGATACAAAAAAAAAAAAATTAAGCAAAAACAGCTTACAAAAAGGAAAGAAACTAAAACTTTCACAAACCAAGTTAACCTGTAAACACCGTTATGTAACATTTCTTGTTTTGAAAGAACTTTTCATTAAAAGTAAATAAACTTAAATCCATAGTACAAGGTTATAAAGTGCGCAGACATCTGAACTGAAACTTTGTTAAAAAATATTTACTTTGATTTTTTTTGCATGTAATTGCATTTTGTTTATATCATCAAATGTTGAATGTACGCGTTTATATAAAAAAAATTATTACGTATATACATAAACGTGATAAATTAATCCATATATAGGTATCATAAAAGTTTCCATGGAAGAATAACCCACAAGAAAATCTATGATATCGATTATCACTTAATAAAGATTTTGAAAATTATGATTTTATATAAAACTAATTATTTTTTGGTTCTACCGTTAATTTTGTAGACATATATGTTATAGAAAAAAGGTAAATTTTGATAATGTATACATTGACTAGTATAGTGTATACGTAAACATTCGGTTATGTATTCGTTAACTCACAGTAAGTGCATACATAACTAGATAATGTATGTATTCCCGAAATCCGGCACTTTCTAATATATTATACATAAAATAAACATTTGCGTAAGTCCGAATAAATAGTGAATATCCAGAAGAGTGTCCTACTGATCAACCCCAGATAATGATGACAAAAATACTTGAATACAAAAGTTACTACTCCTGGAGCATTCCAACCCTCTTGCAAAACATCCCTACCTCTTGTCGCCCCAGGTTGCACGATTTCTTCCATCGAAATGTGATCACAGTTCCCACGGTCCGGATTTGGTGAAAGGTAAAATCCTCGGACCAATGAAAGTGTTGGCGGTTGATGCGCTTTGTTTATAGCAAAAAAAATGGTATACCAACGCTGTGAAAGGTGTGCCAGTCGAGATATTCCCATGCAGACGCTTGGTAATTTACTCGCTCGGTAAGCAGCAAACCGTGTATAGGGAACACACCTGTATTCTATAAGTTAACTGCTAATGTTAGTTCTTTTATATGTACCAAATTTTGTATGAGAATGGCGACAAGTTGCAGTAGTTATGATTTATCCTGTATAACAACTACTCGCTTGCCCCACATTTCAACAAACAACTAGTCATGATTTCGCCGCAACTAACGGGAGAAGTACCAAGAATTTGTCATAATTAATAAATACCTTATTTTCTGAGTAAGCGTACAAAGATAACAATTGTCTGTATTAATTAATTATCTCATTTTAAAATTAATAGCACCAATAAACTGGCTATACTCATTGATTATTAATAAAATATTACAACAAAACACTGAATTAAAAAAAATACCATTTATGAAAGCTAAGAAAGCATGCAGGACTTATCTATATTCATATTTGCCTACAGCTTGTCTCCTTTCTATCAAATATATAATCTCATCTAGTGAAAAAATGTTAATTAATTGTAATTTTAATAAAAAAACAACAGTTTTGGAAAATAGGGGAGACAACAATAAAAAAAAATTAAGTGGATTCTCAAGATTATAATTCCTTGCCATAATAAATTTTCGATGTATGTTTATACATCTAAAATTTATTAACTGACTTGTAAATGCCTAAGATTATTACTCATCAGAGCGATTGTGGTGGTTTTCCCAAAAGTGTCACTAATGATCTGTAGGTTAATGTTGAAACATTAGTGGTAATATGGTTTTCCAAGATTTATTCCGCATCGCGGTGGTATTTTAAAAATATCAAAAATGGATTACACTCCTTTATAAATTATTAACTGCAGTTATGAGGGTCAAATTACGTTATTCAAAATATTATATTTCACCGTTTTATCATTACTTTTATTTTATGCATTATATATAGATAGGTATGTATGTATATTTGTGTAGGTACATACAATTAATACATCACGTTATTCGAAGGGAGTCTATTCTTATGTATAATGCCAAATATTGTTTACTAAAACCTACAGTTCAAACAATTAAATAATATTAATTGATATGCGTATGTATATACGACATGCAACAGGAAATTCAGAAAATTTCGAAATCCGTCTATAAAATATTTCATCATATCAAAGCCATATATAGGTAAGTACTTACTTAAAGGAAAATATGCACAAAAAAATTTATACAGGTATGATATTATAAACTTTATATAGGTACCTACTTAAAGCAAAATAAGCACATAAAACTTTGTATAGGAATGATTGTCGTTTTCCACTATTTTGAATATTATTATTTTATTTTTAATTTTCATCTCCCACGAACTTAAATATCATGGTGGTACAACCACAAAAGTCGAGTGAGTACTCGACTTCGACGTTCGAAAATTATTTTCAAACTAGTTCACTCAATTTACATTCCCATCTACTCCCATCCTTCGTTATTTTATCCTAATCTTACGTCCCACTTCGACCTCCCCACTCCTCTTCAGCATATTGTGTAGACAAAACTTATTTTAAATTTTCACATTTTGCATACATCATTTAAAATCATAATTGGAAAGATGATAATTGGCATTGCTTACTATTTTTTTAATCATATGTATGTTAATTATAGGATTATCATTAAATTAGGAAAAACGTAAATTTTGTTACTTCGACGTTACTTCACCTGTCGATGAGAGATTCTGTTTCTCTCGAAACTTAAGTAGTAAAATATATAAAAATATTTTTAAACTCACGAAGAGGTAACAAAGTTAATGACTGTCCTTATTAAATGGTCATCATGAATGTTGTTAACACCAACTCCGTCAATTGTTAAATTTAAGATTTGCTGTCAACTTTCCCAGAGATAAATAAATAAATATAAATAGCAGGAACGATTCGCTTAATTATATGGAATAATCCAAGATGATGGTCCCGTTGTTCATACAGTGAAAATAAGTATTTCGTATATATATAATAAGTAAAATAAGAAAATATATAATTTAACGTCGTGTTAATCTAACTAAAATAATCGTAATCTAAATTAAACAAACCAAACCTAATAACCTAACCTAACCAAACTTAATAACCTAACCTAATCTCATATATTGCCTATGAAATGTCAAAATATGCAGTGCATTTTTCGGAACTTTAAAGTGTAATATCTTATTTAATACTTACTATTTAAACGTAAATTATCTTTCATTTTGTTATTAGCACATTCAATAATATAGTGAAATACTCATTTTCGTTGTATATGCAATGGGACCATTGCGTATACATTTTAGCCAATTATATTTTCATTTTTAGTATAACCTGTAATATTACTAAAATTATTTTTAACAATAACTTCATACATGTATAATACACCGAAAAATACAACCCCTGAACAAAATGCGCAAATTCGAAATGATTTATTGCGTAAGAGGGTTGCGAAAGTTTAGACTACCTACTTATTGCACGTAAGCGTGGTAACCCAATAAATATAAAACTTTACTGTTTTATGTCAGAGAGCAAATAAAACTATAACAAATTTATTATCGCTGCTATTCAGGAGGCTTTTTTCTGCCACCCTTGCAGAAACGTCCGTGGACGCAGGATGTGGGCAGTACAAAGCGCATGAGCGTATATGTGCCCGTAATGAGTTCGTCAGTGATGGATTTGGTCCCATACAATGGAGAATTCCTGGTAAACCTATCCGAGTGAGGTATGGTTCCTTGAATGGTGCCTCGGTGGCTACCATAACCGCCCACAGGTAGCATAATTTGTAGGGTAACCATGAATCTATTCATTGATATTGTGATTGGTTATAATAAATGTATTAAATAATAAACGATGAGTGTTTTGTGGTTCGAGCCTTGTCCCAAGAGAGTGGTATTTTTCTCATATTTCGTAGATTTTTTACATTTTTTTACAATCGTTACATTTCGCAAGCGTTTAGTTAAGTTCAGTTACAGTAGCCGGCAAACATCTTGAAATTCTGCGGCGTAGTGGGGGGACGTTTGCGCATCTACCTTTCTACCAAAGAGACCCAAAATTCGTCTTCTGCGCATTCCCCCACTTAACCAAAGAATTTCATGAAGTTTGCCGGCAACTGTATGAAAAATTTCAATATCGATGAGATGGTTTGGTTTTATGTAAAATATGAGCGAGTTAAATATAACAGGAATAAATAAAATCCAAAATAGTTCTGTCATGATCAGATAAAATAAATATTGGAGGTGGGCCCTGTTACAATCTTCAACAATAGTGTGCCAGGCTTAATAATGTAGCATTTCACTCTCTCTGCCTCAGAATGAGGTAAAATTAAGTAATCAAGAAAAAATAATTTATTCTTTAACTATACATTATTTATGTAAGGTAATCACATGAGTACAAAAATATTATTTTACATATCAATTAATTAGATGTTTTAACATTTAATTTACATTAGTAACTTTATATTGTTGATGGATTTGGCGTTAATATTTTAGAAATTATTTATGATGATCATTAAAACGGATTTAAAATATAAAATATCTTATCTGCCCTTGAATTAAATTATATTTTATATTTCACCACTCGAGTTTCGAGAGTATCAGAATCTCTCAACGACAGGTGAAGTCTTATTATTGATGAGAGATTCTGCTATTCTGTTGGTCTGAATGGTCAAATATAAAATTATGATTAAATTCACGTAGAGATAACGAAGTTTATATTTTTCGTCTAAATTTTATGATTATCGTGAATAATATTTACGATGTTAAGGCCAAATCCATCAATATTGTAGATTTTTGCTCATTTTCTTTTCTGCCAATATCTTTTTACCAGTTTTTGAAATGTAAACATTTAGAATTCAGTTTAAAACTTAAATTATTTTAACATTATGAGCAAAGAGGACATTGAATTAATACCACAATATTGAAATGTGTGGCCCTCCTATTTGGCGGTACCCACAGAATAGTCCATAAGTCCCATTTAGGGTCCGCGCCCGGCACATGAATGATGGACCCCGGCAACTACCTGGGCCCCAAAGGCCCGCTCGGTCCATGTCAATGATTCGTAATTTATTATTATTCCGCTGACATTTTTTGAATTCCTATCATTGTTTTTTTCACCCCCGAGATATGGCCGCGGACCGCCCTCGCCCTCCGCGACAGACTGGACGGCGGTGACGGCGATCGCGGCCTCCCTTGAAGGCTCTACGGCTATTTGTTCAGCCCTGTTTGGAAAGTAAGCACTCGAATTAAATCCGCTAAGCAATGGTAGAATCGATTGGAGATGTCGGCCTTCTTCGAGGACCTCATTGATGGTCCGTGTTGTGAATGAAAAGATGACATTTCATTTTTATTTATATTATATCAGATACGTATGGTGGATTCTCGTCATTTTGTATGTCGAGGTATGTCAAAAATTTGCAGTAGGTAATGTGTATTATAGTATTCAGGTAAATAAAATAACTTTATTTATCTAAATGACGTATAGAGGACTGCATAAATAAATATTTTATCAACATTTCGCTACAGTGTTTAGCATACACATTTTCCCCATCTAAATTCGAAGAAGGGATTATTAAAATTGAAGAACACGTGCTTATTGTTTAGGTTAATTGTATGAAATCCCATGAGTAGTAAGTATAATGTCGAAAATTTCAGGATTAATATTTTTGTATCAATTTGGGGATACCAAAACTAGATATACCTATACTAAATTAGGAAATGTTAGATTATTTTTTATTGCTTCGAGCATATTATTTAAACTGCTTATATATAATCACATTAACGTCACATTTACGTTTTGTGATGTGTTTCAAAAGTAAAACATGCCTTTTTACGTCCTGTCGTAGGCATGGAAAGAACTTACCTGTGAATCCAGTATCTATAGACCTTACCTATCTAGAAATTTTAATATATGTAAAAAGTGATAACACAAAGTCCAGAGAGTTACGTATGTAGGTACTTACTACAAAATGAAGTAATCATTTTCTAACAAATGATAATTTAAGAAGTCAAAAATAAATACAGTAAAATTTAATTATTCCTTTCTTCACTCCTAATATACATACACAATTAACACACACACACACACACACACACACGATGTTTGCATACAACCGGAGAAAGTACTAATTATACCTACTCAATTTTGTTATTGTACTGTTCCATTTTCCGCAAATAACAAAAAGTGATAACACAAAGTCCAGATAGTTACGTATGTAGGTACTTACTACAAAATGAAGTAAACATTTTCTAACAAATGATAATTTAAGACGTCAAAAATAAATACAGTAAAATTTAATTATTCCTTTCTTCACTCCTAATATACATATACAATTAACACAAACACACACACACACGCGATGTTTGCGTACAACCGGAGAAAGTACTAATTATACCTACTCAATTTTGTTATTGTACTGTTCCATTTTCCGCAAATAACAAAAAGTGATAACAGAAAGTCCAGATAGTTACGTATGTAGGTACTTACTGCAAAATGAAGTAAACATTTTCTAACAAATGATAATTTAAGAAGTCAAAAATAAATACAGTAAAATTTAATTATTCATCTCTTCACTCCTAATATACATACACAATTAGCACACACACACGATGTTTGCATACAACCATAGAAAGTACTAATTATACTAACTCAATTTTGTTATTGTACTGTTCCATATTCCGCAAATAACAGATAACTAACACTTCGCTCAGCATCAACATTTAATACAAGTAGATTAGTTGAAGTAAATCGCGTCCACAAAACTAATTTCGGTGTTCGCGCTTTAGCGAAGGCTGGACCAAAGTTGTGGAAGAAACTACTAAACAAAATACGACAACAGACAGCTTACCACAGTCCAAAAAACAACAAAAGAAACGCTTATTTAGTCATTTAGACAATCATATAATCCCACTTAGACAATCATATAAAAACAATATTTTTACATGTATGTTCTGAGAACACAATTACTGGATTTATCCACTGCGGGATTATTATTATAAATTAAGATAAATTATAGAAGTCTCACAGAGACAATGCTATTTATATGAAAAAAATGTATGGAAGTAATTTTGTACGATGGCCTAGGGCTTACAACCTGTATGAGCTGGCTTTAGTGATAAATACAATGTAAATAAATACAATACACTCTACACAATGCAATCACTTAAATCATCTCTCACAGGTTGTAAGCCCTGGGCAATCGTACAAAAATAATTCCGTACATGTTTTTCATAATTTATCTTAATTAAAAATCATATAAAAAACTAACCCATAAAAAACAAATTTTTATTATACTCCCTTTCTCATTTGTATTGTTTCCAATTTGCTATTCTATTAACATATTCCTCTTGCTTTAAGTTCACGTGGAAAATCTATTCCACGCATATTATTATCCTTAATACAATATTGAAAACGTAATAATTGGTATAGGGGGCACGGCGTCGGCGAAACCGTCTGATCAGACCCATGGCTCGAGTCAGACTAGTTGAAATAGCTTTCGCGCCTTCTACACGCGTCGGGCTCCTTTCTCACTTGTATGGCTTCCAATTTGAAAAAATCATTTTTTAAACGAAAATTTGTTAGATCATTTTTATCGTCGCCACGAGTTTGCCTGCAAAGTTTCAGCTCGATTGGATCACGGAAAAAGGGTTAAAAATCGATCCAAAGTTTTTTCGGCAGACAAACAGACGCTACGAGTTAAAAGAAAGGGAGTAAAAACCTACATCAGATCGTTACAATAGTGGGTAATGTTTTTCACTCCCAGTGTGCACTCCGCGAAAATACCTCATTCTTTCTGGTCCTCTAAACTATAGATTTACGTTTCAATTCCATTTTTGGTTGCTATCTAGTGTATAAGTTTTTTAGCCAGTTTGTTGTTTTGTAAAATAATTTTAATGTGTGAAGCTCCCTTGAAGAAACGGCGCTATATAAATTATCAAATTATTATTATCACCAATTTATCGATGTTTACCTCAATTAGTTTGTATTATTTATTAACAGAATGGGTAATATTATATTTAAGTTTAGATTTAAGTTTTAATTCCATTTTTGGTTGCTATCTAGTGTACAAGTAATAGTAAGTTTTTTAGCCAGTTTGTTGTTTTGTAAAATAATTTTAATGTGTGAAGCTCCCTTGATGAAACGGCGCTATATAAATTATCAAATTATTATTATCACCAATTTATCGATGTTTACCTCAATTAGTTTGAAGTATTTATGAGCAGAATTGGTAATCTTGTTATTATTAACTTCAAATATATATTCCGTCTCAACTTCTCAAGTAAAAGTGCAGTAAGCAACAGCTCGGACGTCGTTGTAAATTATTCATGTTTAAAACATTTGCATTTCGAAATGTCACACTTTTATTGCATTATATATATACAGGCCGTAAACCATTGCAGTTATATGAAAATATTTATTACTCACGACAGATGCATAAACGCAGGATCAATATAAGTACGTATTTAGGTTTTACGGCTCGTCTCAGAACCATTTTTTAAACCACTATTAGAACTTGCGGAACGCTCCGTAATCTTTATTTTATGGTACGTGCACCGCGAGCCCATGTTCCGTGCTTCCTCGAAGGACAAGCAAAAAATAAAGCCTCCGTACGAAAGCACTTGAAACACAACCCTTGTGAGATACGTCAGATCGTTTCAGCCGCGCTACCTGACGTACACGCATTGTCCTTCGTGAAATACAATATTTTGCAAACAGGACGAAAGATTATCATCTCCTTTTTTCAGATTGTGCAAAGGAGATAGTCTATAATCCCGAGTACTCGATAACTTCCTGAGAAATGAATTGTTAACAAAAGAATGTAAAAAATAAACTTTTAATATACATATAAAATTAAAGACACAAGCAAGGTTTTATAACTAAAAATCATACACGACAAAAACACTTATACCTACTTGTAAAAATGTAACACCTCATTTACGTAATATCACTGTAAATATCTATTGAAATCAGAATATACTCAATTGATAAAATAAAAGCTTTAGCAAACAACTGGCTTACCTCCAAAGGTAGAACAGCAACTGAAAATTTACTTACTGTCATCGCATAATAATGTCTACAAATAAAAATATATACCTATATAAATAAATAAATAATTAAAGGAAAATAAAAAATAATCTTAAACAAAACTTTCACCCTTTTTACATTAAACAATTATTCTACACATATCTACACTTGGACTTATAACTCACTCAACTTTCACTAACATTGCACTTGATACTTTGTAGATACATAATTACTACCTTATGAAAATAAATATTACTAACGAATTCAAAAAAATATTATAATTGTGTTCTATAACGCCACTCTGGGACAGGCGTAGCCTAGTAGAGTGGCATAATCCACAAATTTAACAAAAAAAAGTGTAATTTATCTTATATTTTATTGTTAAATTAGTATTAAGTACCTTTATTTGTAAACAAGGATTTTTTTGAAATAAAGAAATAAAGAAAGAAACAATATTTTAACAGCCTACCGCACAACATCAGAAAAATACCTACAATAATCAATCAATGGGACTTTTTATTAAAAATTTTACATAAAAAAAAAAAGATATCAGCATACCTGCTCCTTTTTTAATTAAAATTGAATAGCTTACTGGTCTAAGACTACTGTTTAGTGGTCTATTTGTTCGCTGGTTTGAGCTCCATTAAAGGAGACTAGCAAAATAAGAATACTATGAAAATCGTAAGAATATTGATGTGACACGTATTCCGTATTTGAATCTCTATTTAAAAAAAAAAACACAAGGTTCGCTTCAGAAGAGATTCTACATTGAGGTTGTAATATAAATAAACATATTTTAGCAAAAATTTTACAAGTGGATTTCTGCAGTGATAATGAGTTAAAAAGGTTCAAACAACCATGATGTAATGTCAATTGTTATGGAGATATGCAATAACAAAGTTTGCATTTTTTTTCAATATTTCTGTTCGCAAAAAGTTTTACAATCATTACAGTAACTTATATCATTATAATTAAAATTCTATTAAAAATATAATTTTACTACAAATCAATACCCTAACTAAAATGTAAGTGTGTCTATTGTTAGTTAAAACAACTTAAGACGCATTTATTTAGACAATCCTATAAAAACCTATAGAATCTGACCACAACAACGCTAGCTAATGTTTTCCACTCATATTGTGCACTCCGCGAAAACACATAATTCTTTCAGGGACTCACAAACTATTATAGTACTCAATTTTAATTCCACTTCTTGTATGCCACCTAGTGAATAAGTAATAGTAAATAAGTTTTTTCTTTTCTAGCAGTAAGTTGTCTTGTAAGATAATAATTTCTCTGTGTAAAGCGCCCCTGAGGTGAGTATTTCGCGAAAACGGCGCTATACAAATTATCCAATTATTATTGTTATTATTATTATTAGTTAGTTTTTTGTCGTATATTGGTAAGTGCTAATAAATATGTATAAGACACTATATCTTGATAGAACTAAGATAACAGAGACTGTTAAGATAAAATTCTAAGATTCGTTCAATTTCACTACTGTCAGTCGGCTTGATTCGATTACCAATATCAAAGAAAATATAAGATTATCCCGATTCTTGTGTCTAAAAATTGAGACGATTTTTCATTTTTTTTTTGGAATCGTAGAACTTTTCTCAAAGCATCCGCCATAACGTGTGATTGATTTTCTGCGAAATAACTTATCCTGACAAGCTCCGGACTTAACTCGTACGACGAGATGAGAATCCACACCAGGTAATTACTCTGGGGATGAACCTTGAGGATGCTGCGATGTGTTTAGGGCTTATCTGGGATTATTTGCGAAACCTTTTCCCCCCTCCGGGGTTTGTTTTTCGACGAAAACTGTAATATCTGTTTATCTCCGAGCGGCAGGTAGGAATTCATCTTATATCGGGATTCTGTAATAGCTTTTTGCCGAAGCCTCCGAACATAATATTAGAGATTTGGCATATTGGAGTGAATTGGAGCAAAAAATCGTTATTGGAGCAATTTTACATTACCTGTATAATTGTCTATTTACTACAGAAGGGATATCTAGATTTAGATAAATTTTATTTTTATTATTTTATTTTTATTTTATTTGGGAGACATACAGTACAATTTTAAATTTTTATTTATATAATATCAAAAAAATATTCGTGAATATGACCAGTAAAGTTTCGTCGAAGCTGGTAAAGAAAAACTAAATAAAAAACAATGTTAAAGAATATGTGATAAATAATAAATATTTCAAAGATTTAAATTCTGATAATGCATAAAATGGGAGGGGTGGGGAGAGGGAGGGAATGGGATTCAATTAAAGAAGTATCAAATCAATAGTCATAAATGAGATTACGGAGTTTCATTTTAAATAATAGCAAATTGTCAGTAAAAATTATTATGAAATTATATTAAAAATTTGAGGAGTAGCTTGTCGGTCTGGTGGTTAGAGACTTCACCCAATGATCGGTGGTTCGAGCCCCATTCTATGAGACCAGAAAGTTAGTCATATTTTTATAAGACAAGCTATTAAAATAGTAAGAATATTGATGTTATACGTATTCCGTAAGCATTTTTAGAGAAATAATAATAAGTGATTATAAGGATCTTGAAGTAATACTGACACGTATTCCGTGTTCACATCTATGTTTAAAAAAAAACTATACGCATTTTATTTAATAACCAAGTACACTAATCTGATTTATTATTAAATATCAAGACATATTGAGTAGGTACATAGTAATACTTATTTACTTAAATTTAATTTGTAAAAATGAATTGTATATCTTTGACGTAATTGTATAAGGTTGTCTTGAGATGATCGATAGCACCTTCTATCGGCATTATAAAGTCCTCGGTTTGAGTTCTAATAGTAACTTTATGTATATTTTATTGTTTTCCAATTTGTGATCTTTAATGAAAAGTCAGTCTTGATAGAGATATGACGTGTATTTGACCAGCGCCTATTATTATGCACTTTAGCAATCTGTAGAACACTTGCGTTGGTAATTAATCTTCCACAGGAGCTGGTTTTAAAATGCGCATATCTATTTGAGTTTTAAAAATAGGTTATGTGTTGAACTGGGTATACCTCCTCCTACTACTTTACGTGATTAACAAAATTTAAGAGAGCATATTTATGCTTTTATCGTCTTTTTTACTCCCTTTCTTTAAACTCGTAGCGTCTTGTCTGACGAAAAAACTCGATTTTTAACCCTTTTCCCGTGATACAATCGAGCTGAAACTGTGCAGGCAGACTCACGGCGACGATAAAAATGATCTAACGAATTTTCGTTTAATTTTTTAAAATTAATATAGTATTATTTTGGATTTGAAATGAGAAAAGAGCCCGACGCGTAGAGAAAGTGCGAACCCTGCATCACCTAGTCTGACTCGAGCCATGGGTCCAATCAGTCGGCTATATGTTGTTAGAATATCAAATTGGAAACAATACAAAAGAGAAAGGGAATACCTATAATAAAAACTTGGTTTTTATGGGTTCTTTTTTAACTTTCTATTATTATTATTATACATTGAGGGCTCCCAAAAATATAAAATAAAAACTTAAATGAAGAATATAACGAGTATGCTCCAAAGATGGTGGTTCAAATGGAGCCGTGATCCTAGGGGACATCACTAGCTAGAAAACCTAAAAAAATGACATAATATTTTTTTTACGCATAATCTTTTTATTATTTATTTCATTACGCAACGTAGCATATATATAATATATAACAGCAGTTTATTTGGGATTGGTGTTTTCTAAAAATAGAAAAATATATTGCGTTGCAGATAAATTCTGTTTCAAATTTCTGCTAAGAATTTTAATAATTTTTAATATTTTGTAGAATTTACTTTCATAATAGTCCATCATTTTAGTGAATTCAGACATTCAGAATTTGCAGTAGTTTATCTTTTATTTATTTATTTTATATATGTCGGTGCAATACAGTACATGCATATAAGTTTTTCAGATTACAACGAATAAGTTACAGAATCATGTACCACTGACATGCACCACACAATGTCAGAGAAGTACAGTAGCCGACAAACATCTTTAAATTTTTCGGCGTAGTGGGGGGAAGTTTGCGCATGTACCATTCCACCAACGAGACCCAAAATTTGTCCACTGCGCATTCCCCCACTACGCCAAAAAATTTCAAGAGGATTGCCGGCAACTGTAAGATAATTATATTTAGTCAGAATGTACACACATGGTATCTTATAATATGCAATATTTTTCATTATTCATAACCCGCTTAGATGCCCGCTGGGTCAGTTTATGAATGTGTTATGATAAGTTTTGGTATATATAGGGTGTGTGGAGTAGTGATGGGTCCGCTCTGTACTCACTACTACAATGTAGTACTACATTACATTGTAGTGCACACTTCAAACGTTTTGAAGTGTAGTGCACACTACAAACTACAAACACTAAAGTTATTGAAAGTATATACTTCAAATAGTACACTTCATTTCAAAGCGAACACTACAAAGTACACACACTTCAAAGTTATCGAAAGTATGAGAAATATACTTTAAACAGTGCAATTTTTACGTGAAATTTTTGGAAGTAGATGATAGATAAATGAAGAAATCTCTGGACACTGTAACAACCCCCCCCCCAAATTTTTGGGAAGTTGATGTAGCTAAACGAAGAAATCTCTGGAAACTGTAATAACCCCTCCTCCCATGGTTTAAAAATTTTTGGGACCAAATGAAGAAATTTTTGGGAAGTTGATGTAGAGCTAAATGAAGTGAAAATTTTTTGGATCATTAATTCACTTCATTTCGTAGTACTACAATTACTTCACTTCATGTAGTTTTTACTACAATTGTAGTGTACACTTTTTAGTCTTCAAAATGGTGAACGTGTGTGTGTTGTAGTATTCATTTTGAAATGTAGTTTTTCCCTTCGCTAGTGTGGAGTGAACTTGGTAATCTTCGTAACTACTGATATTAGGATATTGATGTTAATCTTTTTCGACTCGTAATTAAAGCAGGAATCTACCTGCATATGTATATTGTGGACTAGCTCTGTAATTCTATATATGTATTTAATATAAATATAAAATAAAAATAGTGAAATATATAACTACACTTTAAGCCACCATTTTTCCAGCATGAAAACTGTTCTAAAAAAATCAACGAAGGTAATTCAATAAGGCCTTCGCGGACCCGCCTCGATTTGGATGGCGGTATTTTAATGGGTGCGTAATTACCTTTTCGGGCACCTTTTTGGAGCTTTTAGCACAGGAAGTGGAGTGTACTGTTTCGTGGTTAATTTTTGATTGACAGATTGCGTGGGAACCTTCAAAGATTCGGTTTTACTTCAGGTATTATTCATTAGGGATTTATCAAAGGGCGAGTCGGGGTAGTTCCTTATTTTTATCCTTGAAATGTAGGAAACGTGACACCCTAAAATATTTTTGTTGGAACTAGCGCGAAGGAAAATAAATGAATTTATTGTTTTGATTTCAATAATTTCGTTTAGCAGGATCAAATATTTGGGGGATGGCTATAATTTGGGTTACAAGCAAAGATATATTTTTTTTATTTTTGTAATGTATGATTTATATTAAATCTTATTGTATTATATAATCTACAGTAGTTTAAAGTTCATTATAAACTTTTTGCACTCAAGTTTAAACTTGTTTTGTAAAGTTTTCGGCAAGCTATCGAAGATTTGAAGACCTTTGTACATTAAAACTATTTTGTGAATTCTTTTTCTTTTTATTCTGATGTCTTGTGTTATCGACGAAACTTGTATTGTATGAATGAAAATCATTTTTTTGTTTCATCCTGTTAACAAATTATTTGGTTAAGAATCCGTTTCTGATTTTAAATATTTGTACCAAAACATCATATTTTATTCTTTGACTAGCTGGTCGTACCCGGCGTTGCACGGGTTAAGGATTAAGTAAAAAATAAGTTTGTGAGGGAAAACAAAGGGTCCGCTGTTCTCTAAAAAACAATGTTTCCATCTAATGTTAACATAAGTTATTGTAACATAACTGTAATACTTAGATATATGGTATCTTAGACTTTTTTGTAGATATTAATGTCCTCTATAAAACTGTAGTACATTACTTTGCTCTGTTGGCAATAATTTCCGCAGCGTACGCAATATAAGGTTTTTTTTTCGTAATCTTTTCACACGTTGGGTTACATTATCGAAGTTTTCATACGGATCCCTAACATTTTTGAAAATATTCTATAGCCTATGTTCATTAAGGATAATGTAGGATTCTGATGTGAAAGAATTTTTTAAATCAGTCCAGTAGTTTCGGAGCCTATTCAATTCAAACACACAATCAAATCTTTCCTCTTTATAATATTAGTATAGATGTACTGATTTGAATTTTAGGTCATTCAATAGTTTATTATTTGCCAATGTTCTTATAGATTTTCTCTAGTATTTTCTAAAACCTTAAATCCTAACCATATCAATAGCGCTGTAGAAATCAAACAAAGCTATTTTTCAATTTTTATATATATAAATAAAAACTGATCTAAAAAGGAATTAGAAAATTTAAATAATTTTCAGGCATATTCTAGTATATTTGTTAATTCGGAAGATTGTCATATACATATAAAAATAACAACACATTAGCCCTGATGATGGACCCTGCAATGGGATCCGAAACGTCGGCCAGAGAGGTCGTAAAACACGGCATACTACCCCAGAAGACACAAACCAGAAGATCCTGAATAGCCGTGAAAACCTAAGAACATTCTTATATAAAAATAAGATTGCTTTAAAAACTCTAATCAAAACATAGATATCTCATTACCAACGACGACATCTGTAGGTACCTACTGGTTTATGGGAATGACAAATTTTCAGCCACAGGTGGCGGTAGTAAAATACAATTCACATATGAAACAAGGTGTGCAAATTAAATATAGGTATATATACATGTACAAAATTTTAAAATTAAAATTAAATTAATTTTTAAAAAAATAATTTAAATATAATATATTATATATGTGGTAGTCTATCATGGGTGGATTTCGTGAACGTTGTTTTGTGTAAAGTAATCACTTAAGCTAGCCTGTCTAGCTGATATGTCGTAAGCCCTATGGACACCCAAAAAGATTTCCATACATACTTTCCCACATAAAAAGTAGCTTCGTTTCTGTGAGATACCTATGACAGGTATATCTCGATTATCTGCTTAATATTTGTAATGAAATCAAAAACCAAAAATATTTTAGTGAACCGTAGGTGGACATTACTCGTAATAATAATAATAATAATTGGATAATTTGTATAGCGCCGTTTTCGCGAATACTCACCTCAAGGGCGCTTTACACAGAGAAATTATTATCTTACAAGACAACTTACTGCTAGAAAAGAAAAAACTTATTACTTATTCACTAGGTGGCATACAAGAAGTGGAATTAAAATTGATATATTGAGCACTATAATAGTTTGTGAGTCCCTGAAAGAATTATGTGTTTTCGCGGAGTGCACAATAGGAGTGGAAAACATTAGCTAGCGTTGTTGTGGTCAGATTCTATAGGTTTTTATAGGATTGTCTAAATAAATTCGTCTTAAGTTGTTTTTTGAACTGTGGTAAGCTGTCTGTTTGTCTCAGTTTATTAGGTAGTTTGTTCCATAACTTTGGTCCAGCCACCGCGAAAGCACGATCACCGAAATTAGTTTTGTGGGCGCGATTTACTTCAGCTAACCTATTTGTATTAGATACATATCAATATATTTATCTCGTGATACATATCAATATATTTATTACAATATTTGTATTCACCTGTAACAAATAATCTAGTCTCTCTTACCTGTGACGATTCTAACGCACTTCAGTGATACGTTAGTAGAACACACATAAATAAATCACAGCTCAGAGATTTTTTGCCTCCAGAAATGTAACACGTATTTGCGATTCTCCGTACACAACCTTTCGTTTACGACTTGCACCATTAATAATCTGGAACTGTGTATCCTGACAGGGTTGCGAGAAAATTGCGGGTCCAAAACCAGCTACTGATTAAAGAGATTTTGAAAAATGTGTTTCATAATTGATTTTTCTTATTGTAATATATAAGCATTAAAAAATAATCACTCAGTAGTAAAATAGGTAATCTGTCACAACCGTAGGACTGCACAAATAATATTATGAGAACAGTTTTTTAGATCGAGGATAATATTGTTACCTGACCTGGCTGTGGGAGGCAAACCAAAGCAATGGAAATGAGTTAACAATTTATTAATTATTTCAATAAATTCACAAAGTCACTAGACACGAACTTAATTTGAACACTCCTTGCTAGAATATTTCCACACAGGTTCGCAGAAAATTCACATCGATTCGCAGTAAGTGGTTGCACTTCATCGCTTTTTTTTAATAGAGATGCGAACACGGAATACGTGTTACATCAATATTCTTACTATTTTCAAACTAAGCTAAACGCCAGAGAGGTTTGAACCCGCGATCTTTGGATTACGAGGCGAGTGTCCTATCCACAAGACCAACAAACTTTGCTTAATTTGTTGTCGCTTGTGTTATACACTCGTTGGTAACACTGTTTTTGCTAAAAGTTTTTTCACGCCGGTAAACTTCAAAATAATAATAAAATGATCCGCCGCGACACTAGCTCCACCTTTTATACGAAACACGTTGTTTTTTTCTAACCTCAGGTGTCAATCCATACATTTATAGTATTTGTGAGAAACTTCCCGTCGCTTTCAGACTGTTCCAGATGTTTCCCGAATTTTTCAGATAATTCCAGAGTGTTGTATGGCGTCCTAGAATGTAATGGAATGTCCTCAGGAGGCTATGATAGTTCGTAATTATCTCGTTACAATATTTGTATATATACTTATGTATGAAAATCTATCGGCATAATAAAAAAAGACAAAGAAAATTATTTGTACAATGACAGATGATATAAGCACTTACCTATTAAATTTATGAATAACAGCAAAATTAACATGAACAAAAACGTTTATTTTTATTAATTTATTGATGTTTACTTACAAACGATTGGTTACAACATAATGTACGATGACGGATGGTTCGCCACCATCGCAAGCGGGTCGGATATTAGAAAGAAAGATTTTCCTTCCAATCGCCGCCGATAATGATTGATAACAAATGACACCCGAGATACGCTGGGCCAAAGCTAACTATGACTCAGTGGACAAATTGTACTTGCGGTTTTCCTGGGACGTCGGGTGCTGCTTCAATCGCAATTCTCCTGGCTTCGTCGAATCCGGAACAGTTGGTGTGTCTCTTCCGGAAGGCTAAGTCGAACTGATTTGAACACAGGAAGAGGAATGTCGATTCTCATCGAAAAACGACATCTGACACGCATTTCAATTGTCACTGCGCGGATTTTTTAAAAATTCGAATCCTGGCTAGCGATTGGCGCAGAACACATCGGGCGTCAGCTCAACCAATCAAATCATGGCGCGTCCCGCGCGCGGCGATTACGAAACATATAATATATTGTGAAACAAACGTAGTTGAAAGATCCGCCGACCAGAATGTAAAAGGACTGCACACTTTGACACTTTATTCCTGTCAAAAATATATCATGTTATTACATTATATGTATATGTAATACAAGTTCAGGATACAACATAAGTAGATACGAGTTAATTAAATAATAAGAAAAAAATTACTCTATAACAAATAGTCAATAGAGTTTTATACATTGTGTGACAGCCCTAACTTACAACCATTTCTCACCTGAGGGAACATTATTCCCGGTCATTCCTAGAAATGTTTAAAGTAATTTCAAAAGCCTACCTGGCCCCTGGTCTGGTGTGTGTATGACCAGAATAGAAAAAGCACAAATAACGACTCAAAATAATATATTACAGAATATTTATTTCCCACAAGAAGCGTCACCTAAATGTTATTATTAAGAATTCAGTAGACAGTTTAAAGTTTTCACAAGCTTTCGGAAAGTATAACATGCTTTCAGATCAAAGTTTAGTATTAAATAATTACGGTAAAATATATTCAAGGTGCGATCTTACAATAGGGTTGGGTTATATATTTGTAAATAAAATATTTTAAAGTTAGCGATTCCAACGCAGATATACAGTTTTGTTTCTTTCCTGTTTATTTTTTATATAGGTATATAATTTATAAGTATATATTGCTCACTGGCGACCTCTATCGTAGAAGTTAACACTCCACAACAAAGTGCATATAATTTACAATCTCGGAAGACAAAATTAGCTCGGCCTCCACTCTCGCGGTGATAGAACGCTCTTCTGATGACGCTGGATAAGTCTTCAGCGAAACGTCGAGATTTGCTTTTCAGTGAAATATACGGTTCGTATAAAATATCCATAGAATTTAACACATAAATATGTCTAACGACTGTAATAATAACCTTAACTCTTTAATAGGTAGTATACAATATTTTTTTAAGTATAGTAGGTACTATTTAATTAGTAGGTACGTTAAAAAATGAAAATTTTATCAGTACGCAATTCAATTCCCTCCCCTGTCAACCATTTTAGGGTAAAGATATGAAAATGATTGAAAATATGTTTTATTTTACTTTGTAATACACACCCACAACATAAATTATTAAATTACTACTATATTTTCAAGAAGAGCAGTCCCTCTCATTATCAGGTATAGATAATAACTAACTTTAATAATATCTGCGAAATCTTTCAATGATATATGAAAATGATTTTGATGAATTACAAGTTAATATAAAAAACGAAATGATCTAAAGTAAAATGAACACTGAAAATATGATAAATTGGATAGTATGCCACCGGGATGTTACGAGAAAGTATCATATCTTGGTGAAACAAATATTAAAATGAAAGAATATAATTAAAATTTTTACATAAGTGTGTTAAAAATCTAATGGAATATTTATTATCCGACATATTTTGGACCTCTAACTCTAACAAGCTTCTGTTCGCTATTATAGTAGTTTTACTATTTTAAACAATAAATGAGAATTAGGCAAATAAAAAATTAAAGTACATAATTTGTTTTACATGGATCTAATTCTGTCACAGCTAATTCAGGATATCTAATCCCCAAAACTCATTAAAAATTTAGAGCTTTTAAAGGGACTTTATTGGATCTATGTCGATATAAAATTAGACTTAGACTAACTAACTAACTAACTAACCATCACGCCGTTTCCCTGCAGGGGTAGGCAGAGAGGATTGAACGCCACACTCTTCTATCCTGGCACACCACTTTTGCTTCGGCCACATTCATACATCTTCTCATACACGTTCTACGATTGTTGCGGCTTTTAACAGGGCGCCATCCTCAAATACTTGTAGTACCTGATCGTGCCAGGTCTTTCGCGGACGCCCTCTATTCCTGTTGCCTTCAACATTCGCCTCATATATTTTCTTAACCATCCTTTCCTCGTTCATACGTTCCACATGACCAAACCATCTCAGCACTCCTTTCTTTATTCTATCTACCACACTACAGCCAGCATTGCATTCACTTCTAATTTGTTCATTCCTCACCTATCGACCAAAGATTTTCCACACAAGCGTCTTAGTGACCGCATTAGACTTAGGCATTTGCTAATTTATATCACTATCGTATTGAAGCCATTCTTTTCCAATTCCTTAGAGTCTACCATACCCTGAGTACTATACATGCGGTTAGACTGCCTATTCTATTGCTACAAGTGAATCATCAATAATAGCTTTGACACTTTAACAGACTACTTATTATAATTAACATCATTAGTTTCAAGTTAACGTGAATTCGGAAGGGTAAAAAGTCTAATAACACTCTAAAAATTTTATGTGACATTTAAAAAGTTCAAAACTATCTAGGCGCGGATACTTTATCTAAAGTTTCATCTTATTCTAAGGTGGTAAAATTAGCTATAATAAAAAATACAAATTTATTAATTTACCTAGTTAATGAATGGAATAAAACATAATTAATATAAATTAACTTTGTTTAAACCACTTATTTATTGAAAAAAAAATCAACATGTTTCAAAGCCAATGGCTTCTTCATCAGGAAAACAAAAATAAATTATTTTTGTTTTCCTGATGAAGAAGCCATTGGCTTTGAAACATGTTGATTTTTTTTTCAATAAATAAGTGGTTTAAACAAAGTTAATTTATATTAATTATAATTATGTTACCACAAAATAAATTTGCTACATTTGAAGAAGAAGGAATAAAACATATTCATTTCGTTGTCTGTCTTTCCGTCCGTCCATCAGTTTGTCATCAAGTCCATAAATTGCAGGAATTTAAACATCAGATAAAGAGAGTATGACACGCAATCATTGCGCGGCATATGTTGGGCGGTCAAGCAAGGTAAGTCGTAATTATAATTTACCTTGGTTTTCCTCGGCTAATATTTATTAAAATAAATTTAATGTGCAATTTAAAAAAAAAGATGCATACAATTTAAGTATGGCTTTCTTTGATTTAAATATAAATACAAGTTGTTAAGTTAAATTATCAGATTATAACGCCTTCGTAAAGCGAGAAAAATAACAAATAACAAGTATTATAGAATCAAAAACAAGTGTTTTACTTCATTTGATTATGGAGTTCTACAAACTTACCTTGGAAACAGGTAAAACTTTCATTGTTATGTTTTACAACAATAAAATTTTGATGCTTTCTATGAAAATAGCAGTACGCAGTCTACACACGGGCAAACTAAAGAGCCATTGTTGTACAAAGTAATATTGATATTCACTCCACAAGTTTTGATCATAATAAAATATAAGATTCCTAGAATATAAATATCGAAAAAAAATGTTGTCAAAAATAGCGTTCTCCGGCGGTCGACCGATAAATCAAAAATATCTGGCAAATGGGTCACATTACCCGAAATATGGAGGATTTTCGAAGTTCTCATGATATTTCTGACTAATGTAATCTTTCAGCGAATGCCAAACTGTTTCTACTATATAGAATTTTTCAGTCAAGGTCCCTTTCGCAGATTCCGCTCCGCGATTTCACTCATTCACGGAATGTTATTGCCAAATGTACAGTGAACAAATATTTTGATTAGGTTATGAAAACAAATTCAGTCCACCAATAATAGATTTTTTTGTTTCATAATCTAGAAATTATTGTGTAGCACTAATCACTAAACATTTATTGATGAAAAATGCACACAATTATACAGTATTCATTAATAATTATTATTCTTATGACTAATTTTTGTGTAAATAGTAATTAAGCAAAGTAAAGATAAATAAATATGATATTTAAAAAAATCGTAACGTGAAAGGATTTTGAAAGTTCAAAAAAATCTGTAGAAACACGTGCCAAGCTGAAATACATATTTTTCTAAACCATTGATCAAATCAGAGCCCTTGATACCTCTCATTGTCCAGTAGGCACGAAACTAGCTTTCCGTGCCTGGGGTTGCGGGTTTGATTCCCGGTGAGGTCAGAATACATGTTTTTTTCAAGCCTGGATATTTTTGTGACAATTTTCACTTCAGTAATTGGGTCTCATTTTATTATAAGCAGTTAAGCTATCCAAGGATTATATTATAAAAATAGGAAGTCTTCGATTTTTAGGACTTGTGGAGAAGATTACCGAGCAGCAAACATCTAAATGACTGTTAAACACCAGACTAACAAAACGCAGAAGCCTGAGAAGATAAAGCCAAGATATATCGACAACGTTCTCGAAGACATGTCTTGTTTATAGATTCAAAACTGGACCGAAAACGTCACAAAACAGATATTCCTGGAGGTAACCCTTGACAAGGCCATGACACACTGGCGCATAATGGTTGCAGGATTAAACGTGGTGATGATGATATTATTTAAATATACATTATAAAAATGCGTCCTCATTAGGTGTTGACCACAGCTTGAGAATCTTTGAGAATCGATAGATCTCGAAACCTGTGGGGGTCCCATAGACCCAGACTGCGTGGCTTTTGTTTGGATCCACAGAATTTTCGGACCCTTAGTAGCACTTTCCGCGCCCTTCTAGCTGCATAATTAATCTTTCTAGATTAGATGAAATCTTTCGGGCCGAATGTTTTAATAAATTCTATATTCGTATTACGGACAGATGTTCAATGTTCAAGAATTTCGATACGGTAAAATTTTGATGAAATGTTGTTAATTTTTTTGGATGTTGAAATAAAAGTGTAAAGGAGACTGGTTTAGAAATTTGTATCCAATCGTCGGATGAAAAATGGTGTATCCAGAGAACGTACGTAATTTATGGTATTTTAAATATTAATTTAAATTTACCCATCTCTTTTATCATCGCTGCTCTATAATAATGTCTCATTTATTATAGCAAATGTTATCATTACAAATATTATGATATTAAACCAAATTTCATCTTTATCGTTTGACGATACGAGAAATCCAGATTTGAGACCAATCTTTCTTCACTATATTCACTATACACTATATTCTTATATTATATTATATTATATTCTATATTCTTATATATACACTACTTCACTATACACTATATTCCTACATCTTAATCGTCTCTGGAAAACCTTGTGTAGTTTCCTGTAATCCCGCTTCTGGCTTCTCGCAAAACATAGTAAACATACCTTTGTCGAAATTGTCCCTATTTTAATTAAGCTGTTTACAGATCTCAAAGATCTTAAAGGGCATGCATATAGCAAAAAACAAATATAAAACAAATCTATACTCTTGATTAAATTTAAATGAAATAAGTTTGTCCGTCATTAGCGTTGTTAATCGTGCAGGTCTGGTGTGCGTCTTGGCTATCGCACAAAGATTATCCAGGGTGCCGCCAGATGGGGAATGCTGTTTACACTATACTTTCAATGCCTTAAATGTTATAACATTACATATTTTATACATAAGTTGATAAAACACAAATAATTTATTCCGTTAATTATAATATTTATTTGCAAAACAATTTTTCCATGAAAACTTTCTTTAAATATAAATGCATACATGGAATATGTGGGATATCAATATTCTTATTCTCTTCACATTAAACTAAACATTTTTAAGACAGACAAAATCTAATGTGTAAGATAATGGGCTTGTGATACCAAGACGAGAAAAGTTTTCATGAGAAAGAAAATGTTATACACTGGATGAAAAAATGCTGAAGATGATGATGATGGTGACAAGAAAATACGATAAAAGGAAAGATTTACCATATATCAGGAATATACAAGTTGTAACAGAGCTAGTTCACAATAATTTACAGGTAGATTCCTGCCTAAATTATGAGTCTAAAATGTTCAAGCATCAATGTCCTTATATCAATAGTTTTTACAATATTTCTAATTTATTATATGTTAAACGCTGGACTGTCATCAAATTAACATATATATGGAATCTTCATAATTCTTTCGCTTCAATACAAGTCATATAGGTAAATGATTAAAACCTTGCTGTAATTAAAAACTATACATTTTTGCAGGGTATTTATCATTTTATTTGACTCTTATTAAATCGAATGAATTTTCAATATTCGATAAAAGTAACTTACATGACAGTTTAAAACAGGATAAGTCAGAAACGTTGAGGAAAAAATGAAATCTTTGATGTCGCATATCTACATGCTTAGTAAGAAATGTGTTTGTGTACTTTATTATATATCCGTATGAATGCAGAATAATTAAAGGGTTTAATTCACAATTCGATACAGTCGAACTCGGTTATAATGAGCTCGGATAGAAGGAGATTCCGGCTATAATGAGAAAAACTGCGAATTCATTTTGATTTGCGCATAGTCCCGTACAATCGGTCTCGGCTATAAGGAGCGCGATTCCCGGGTATACGGAGCAAATTTTAGAAACTCTGCAAACATACTTGCTTGGGTTACAGAAAAAAAGACAAATAAGTACTCATAACAATGAACTTTTTCACTTTGCTTTTAAAGCGGCTCGCTCTTAATTAGGGTTCATTTAATGATATACACAAACTTGTGTCCGAAAATCCCACGTGCGCAGGCAAGTAATAGTTTACTGAAGGTCGAGAATACTGCTCATATAACTCCGATTATTGGGGGTTTCCAAAATGTTTATGGTGACAGTTTATTTTATGCAGTTTACTGTATTAGCATTTAAAAGCCTAATCAGTTAAACGTGTTCACTAACAAACGAAAGTGTCTCTAGGTTCGCGAAAAAGTCCAAATTATCGGCGTCAAAAAGTCTGTAAAAAGTTTTCACAATCTTCCTACAGTTTCATCGCTCTGGAAAGATAAGGATGTTTATTAAGCTTCTCTTGAAAATAACATCACACAATCAAAAAAAATTGTGAAAAAAGTAAATCCCGGATATAAGGAGTCCCGGCTATAAGGAGCAAATTTAGTTGGTCCCGTCGCGTTCGTTATAACCGAGTTTGACTGTATTTCAATACATGTTACATTAGACAGGATTTATTTATGCCGATTCAGTAAAATTGTTAAATTTTTCGACGTATTTCAATGCATTTTTCCTACACGAAAACCGCATTGTTGTACAGAAGTGATACCGTTTAGATTTTTTTCACCGCTTGCCTCTCATGGGCAATACAGAGAGCCAAGTCATGACTAATCAGCTCACCACACATTTTCCGAAAAGCAATACAGTTCGTGCGGGTCAGTGTTACCTATAATCCCGCAAATGCGTTATAAGAACTCGCGGTCGCCCTCTTTCTGTGGAACTTTTTGCTGTGCACTTAACGGATTTTGATATTTGTGGATTCCAGTTAAATGGTTAAAACTGTAAATTACGTAAGGCGTGAGTGAGAATAAACACGCAACTTCTAAGTACCTAGTACGAAAAAAGGTACAAATATTTCATAAAAAAAAACTTTAGAAATTATTCGTGATGTTCATTAAATTGGATGGAAACATAAACTGTGTCTCTGAAAGAGTTTTATCATATTTTTATATTAAACTACTCGAGTTTTGAGGGTATGAAAACCTCTCATTGGCAGATGAATTATAATTAGTTTAATACTTGACCTGTCGTCGAGAGATTTCGTTACCTTCGAAACTCTAGTAGTAAAATATAAAATAATAATTAAACTCAAGTAGAGATAACAGTTGCTATCCAATTTAGTGGTCATAAAAACTTTTGCGTTGTAATATTTTAATGTTATCACAATAATTATGGCTTTAACTTTTAAAATTAGTGTTTATCTATGAAAGATGAACACTATACGGTTTCTGTGAAAAAATGTGTGAAATTCCATTTATTACATACCTATAGTACAACAGCAATGCCATATTCCAATTTTCAAATTTTTGGCACTAGAATCGGACAATTTGAAAGTGACGCTATCCAGAACAGAAGAACAACCTAAGGACAAGGAGAGCTGACCCCAACAGTCGTCGATGACAGTGAGCTGGGATGAAGCCAGGGAGCAGAAGAAGAAACGAAGAATTTGAAATTTGAAAAATGATTTTTTTCAAATTATAATCAAAGGAAATTGAGGCTTAATTTCAATGCAATTTACCAGTTTCCTTACAATTTCTCTAAGCTTGACACACAGAATGATATTGAAATAGTATGTACATACACAAATAACATAAAGTAAAAAAAAAATATTTCTTTGTACGTGTGTGGAGATTGGACTCTTGCTTGGACGTAGGATTCGAGGTTGCAGGTCTTCCAAAATAAAGTTTTGCGCCATAAAAAAGGTAAACAACTTGGAACTTTGGGAATGATTTGAACTCCTCTTTAATTTGATGACCTCTAGACACCCTGAAAAGGCAAATGTACGTATGTGGCAGTGGGCGGGATATTCGTAGGTACAGTAAGAGAAGAATCTCGAGACACGAACAGAGTTCTTTCACAATAGCGAAGAACAGTTAATGCGAACGTTTTGAGCTCAGCTAACCCAAAAAAAAAAAGGTATTATTTTTGAACTCCAGAGTTGGCGCAGCGGGATACGTGTTTATACTTGTGTACGGCTGTTTGTCGGACTGGGGCCAGTTGTTTGCCAAAGTTCGGGAATGTTGATGCATGCGTATCACCCGAAACGTTGTGGCTTTACTTGCCTGCAGGCTTAAGTCCTAAGGGTAGGTAGCGGGCGGATAGCATTAAAATAGACCTACAAGGGGTTGTGAGTTTCCAGCAGACTGGAGCACAACGCTGTTGTCAAGGGATGAATGGCGCTTTGTAGTGACTGCCGCCATAAACATCTAGATTTCTGAATATTTTTGCGTTTGTTCAAATCTTATTTCCTTAATCAAATAATATTTCCTGGCTATCCTAGTGTAATGCAAGTAATTCGGATGAATTTCATCACACAAAAAAGTATATTGCTTCCAAAATTCCGCAATCAATTGTAGATTTTCTCATTTAGCGACATTAACGATATTAAAATAATTAGCGACATCTGTGGGGATTTAGAGGAATGAAAATGGCTTTGTACAGGCCGCATGAAAGGCGGTTACAACTCATATGTGAAAGCTTGCCACACAATTTGAACATGTGTACAACTTTCAAAAAATTAGTAAGCATGGTATATTCTGTCATGGGTGGAAATGGCGAATGTTACATTGTGTAAAGTGATCACTTAAGCCAACCATAAGATAGGTCATAAGTCCTATGTACACCCAAATGACTTCTATACCTACTTTCCCATAAGAAATACAGTTTCGTCTCTGTGAGATATCTATAATATACATTAATCTAGATTTCTAATGAATAACAAAGGAGAAAAATAAAAAAACGCATTGAAGAAAGGTAGTGTGATTTATAAATAATTGTACCTATTAAATCACGAAACGTAAACCAAACAACGATACATAAATAAAACAAATATGCAATATACTACAATGATAATCCTTGATACTAATGTCATATTATATTAACAAAAAATCAAGTCTCCTGAATTGGGCAGGCAAGAACCAAGGATATTCTCTCCAAATTATAAAAAAAAATCCTCTGTAATGCGATGTTATCGAGTCGATCAAATAAAATATGAAGAATCATGATGTAGAAAATTTTTTAAAATGTACATTCATTGCCAAGTTGACTGCGCGAAAACAAACTCATCTTTGAGCGAAACGGCCCAAAAACAAAATTGAATAAAGAAATGTCAATATATAATCGCCTCCGCGTGACAAGTTTTTTCCGAAATAATAATATATCTTGTAAGCCGTGAGGCCTTGCAGCTTTGACACATTTCGTTCGCCATTAACTATTTAGTTATCCGTCGGAAAAAAAAACGCCAAATATATTTTTGTGAATGGTGCCCGGCCAGCACAATGGGGAGGAAATCTTTGTTGCAGATTCGCTCTGGCCGTATTTGGAGATTTCTACAGCCTCACAAAAGGCTGTTTTAATTGTCATATCCTGCGGTGCAAGGTGTCCTCTAAGGTGTGCATGCGCCTGCGACTCGACATAAATCTGAGCAGGTATTTCGGGTACTCGTTTGTCCAAAGCTCTGGTCGATGTGTCTAATGTCTTTGAGGCGTTTGAGAACTTGAAACTGGAGCGTTTTTTTTAGAAACAGAAAGAATGTGAGACTTTCACACATTATGTGTGAGTTCCGAGAATTTTTGACGTATTTAAGGGCTGTTTTTTTTCAGATGAGGAAGCCACCCTATAATCACAAATATATACGTACGTTTTGAATTTTGTAACAAAATTAAAAATGCAAATGCACCCATTAATTCAATTAAAATCACGTTCTCTAAATAATTCTTCACCATTTGCGACTCAAAATACAAAAATCAGCATCCTCCCCTTTCTCCTTGCAAACTCACTCACTACCAATGTTATGTACAAGTATAAGAGTAAGGATTCTGGAACACGAGCACGATCACAGCATTATTCAATCAAATATGCCTTATCCCTTTATAGGTCATAAGCCAAAACGGATAGTTTTGAGACCGGCAACATTAAGGTCTATATTTATTTAATTTTACAAGTTATAAACACCCTTATGGGTTCTAATCATTCTCAAATAACGCACCGAGATTTTGAATCTAACCAACCGCTATGAATTTAGCAATTATTGAATATATTACGAAAAATGCCCCCCGGTCAGTTATCTGACCAGCGTCCGTTTAGCGACACGATGGCTATCAATTTTTCGAGAACAGTTGTTTTTGAGCTATTGTTTTTCAAAAATTGTGAGTTTCTACTGAAAACAAAGTAAGTACATTCATACAATACATAATAATACATAATTTTTTTTATTTTTACGGTAAACTATATATGTAATAGTAAAATAACATTAAATTTTCGAGTGTGCTGTCTAGAATCTAACCACAAATTCTATAATTTGGACCCTTTTTGATTATCATATTACAGACAGTAAAAATAATTTCTTAACCACAATACTTACAGTTAAATTTAATAATATAGTATACTTTCACTATAAATTGTTATATTTTATGTATAATTTCCCGCTATCGAGTTATTTGATGATATGTGTCATCCTTTGATAAAATGATTTTGGTAAAAATTGCTGATAATACTGATTATTTTTGTTTTCATTGAAATTGTAATATTTTTTGAAATGTATATCTCAAAATGAAATTAAATAGTCATAGAATGTTATATGTATAAGTAAAACTCTGTATTGCATCACAATATTACATTTTTCATTTTTAAAATTATGTTTTAGAATGGACAATGAGAAAGGTAGAGATTATAGCGTAAAAGACTTTGAAGAAATGGGTGAAGACGTTATTTGAAGGAATTATGGAGGAACAAGCTGAGGATTTAGATTTATAAGAGGAGATCTGATGCTGAAGATGAGATTCTTCATGGTTTTGTAAGTCTTCGGAATTCAGCTCGTAGGAACGCTGCTGAGAATAATCTCGATTCTGATCCTGTCGATGCAGTAGCGGACCCTACTTACATTGACGATATTATGGAAGCTGATTGTTCTTCAGATGATGACCTAGACATTTATCTATCAACATAAGTTACTCCATCTCCTACTACAACAACTATAAGTGGCGCAAGCAACGGCATCACGCGCCTCCCGATTATTTATGGGAGGAGTTGATCACTTTGGTCAACTAACATCGTCTTATAACACAACGTGGAAATCAAGGTGGTGATGAATTAAATTTTAGTATTACGTTATTGAATCTGCCATCCTTAATTCATATATTTAATATAGGGAAACATTGAAGCAATTGGATAAAAAAAAACCTATTACGTATCTTCACTTCCGAAACAAGTTAGCTGATCAGCTGATTGGATCTTTTACATCACGAAAAAGGTTTAGTCGACCTCAAACTACATTGCCTGATGATATCAATTCTAATCATCCTGAAAAATATACACTTCGTAGATGTGGTTCTTGCAGCACTAGACTGAAAGTGGTATGAAGCTCAGTAGCATGCAACAATTGCAAAATAGCGCTTTGCAAACCGTGTTTTAGGCCATACCATTTGTCTGGCCAGTGGAATAAAGTATTATTATAATTATTAATAAACTATTCTTCTAACAGAAATAAATAAAAGTATTTTTATTACTAAAAAACCTCTTTTTATTACTAAAACAAAATTCGGAGATCACTTTTTTTTTTACCTAAATGGACACTGGTCAGAAAACTGACCGCTGGAAAATCGAAAGTTTCAAAAAAGCTATACGTTTTCCAAAAAATATAATAAATATTCTGTTCATCAAAATGAATAAAGAATACATAAAAAAAAATCTAGGCTCGTATCTTTAAAAAAAGAAGTTGTCCTATAAAGGGTTATAGTGAATACTATCCATAATATTTTTTTCATAATTACGCTCTAGGATCCTGCACAAAACACAGGCACTCTTCTTACTCACCCTGGTTACTTCCTCTGATATAACAATGATTATTTGATTTAAAAATTTTAATTAAAATCAATGAAAAGAAGATCAAACTATTAATTAAGTTGCAAAAGTAAATCTCACCCAAATCATACGTTCATTAGAAAATTTGGGCTAGGAGTTAAGATGATTATAAAGGATTTTATAAGCCTAAAACAAAGCGCACAAGAGTAGTGATTAGATTAATTGGCCTTTTTAATGAAAAATAAATTTATAATAAAAATAGAGGGCTAAGGTACTGCGCTATAATGATCATGATGATGATCGAAATGTGTTATATAATGACATTTTAATATTTCGAACTCAGATGAGACATCCAGAGAAGTACGAGATCTTGCATCTCAAATGCAGGGAGAGATTGCCGGAAGTCGGGGCCCTGGAAGAAGGAAAACCTCACTGTCTTGGGCTGAAAAACCCAAGATACTGATTTGATACCTACTGTAGAGTTATTCTAGGCTGTAGTAAATAAAGTGATGGTAGCCAAAAATGATAGCCAATTGAACGAATAGGGTACAAGAAGATACGTATCGAAATTAATGAGCAGTTAGTTGTTAGTTGGTCTAGTAGTTCAGACACATTAGTGTCTAATGATCTAGTCGATAATCCGGAGTTCATTTCAGAAGAACTTAGTGTATTTTAATAGCGCTTGCGATTAAATTAGCTTGAAAGCTGTGAGAATACGCTAGATTCTGTCTGTACACGATACACGTTCCACAAAATACCGCGTATAAAAAAAAAAAAAAAAAATAAAGTTAGATAAATAAAAATGGGAAACTTCTTCTTCAAATGTAGCAAATTTATTTTGTGGTAACATAATTATAATTGATATAAATTAACTTTATTAAAGCCACTTATTTATTGAAAAAAATTCAACATGTTTCGAAGCCAATGGCTTCTTCATCAGGATAACAAAAATAATATTTAAAATCGAAGTATAGATCTAAATATTAAAAAAATTATCTATGGAAAATGATAATATAAAGTACCTAATTAACATGAAAATAAATTTAAAAGATAACTATTTGCAAGAAGGACCTGATTATTTATAACATTCAATTTACAATTTACACTCTTTCTTATTTCCAAAATTTCTAATTTATCAAATTGTGATTCTGTATAATTTGTATGTAAAATTTGTAAACCCTTATTAATATCAAAAGAATGATCCATAGCTAAAAGATGGTTAGAAAATTCGGAATAATTATTACTATTTAAGCACCTTAAGTGTTCCTTAACTCTAATTTCAAAATTTCTACACGTTTTCCCTATATAAAAATAATCACAATCATTACAAATTAATTTATAAACACCCGATTTTTTTTAAAAATTATCCTTATCTTTATTAAACAAAAAAGCACAGTTCGTTCTACGTGGTGATAATTTTATGTTGGATTGAGCTACTTTTTTCCTTATCACTTATTTGTTCGGAACTAATGTGCTCCTCTAAACCTTTATAGTTAACCTCGAGTTCGAAAACAAAAATTCTTGTCTCCTAATTTTTGTTAATTAATTGTTGTATTAAAATTGTGTAAAAAAGACCGTCTAAAAAAAAATTGTCCTATTTTTAACAATATTAGTTGAACGTGCACTCCATGTGAGAATTACCTTTATTATTAAATTGGAACTTAAATAATAATTTATATAAATGATATTCTATTTACCCTTTAATGAGCTTAGTTTTATTAAATTTACTTTTTAATTTTCATCCCTTTACCCTCAAACCACGATTTTACCAATCAAGATCCAATCATGAGACTTTTTTTATTTTTTATCCTATTTTTTTGGCTTACCGGCCGCCTTCCCTTCAAAGTTATAAATAAGGTATGGCTTGGGAATCATTTTTCTAGTATTTGCAAATTGTCTCCTAGCCACTTCAAACGAGAACTTTCTTTAGAATTTATAAAATAATATAACCAATATACCAGGGGCGTGCATTTAGAACAAGAAGCACGACTTTGATATAAACTTATATTAGGAAAAATGAAATCGAAATCAAATATTTATCTGGCGGAATATTATGAAATATTGAAATCTGAATAATATGCTAATTATTGTGATAGGAATATTACGATATATATATATCTCTTATTTCGGTTTCTTTTATAAATATATGCTTAGGAAAAATTCTCACTGCACGCCCCTGCAAAATGAGATACTCCATTTCAGAGTTTTAACGTTACAATATTTAAAAAAAATCTTATTATTGTTTATGAAGGTCTTCGAAGGACATGAGAAAAACAAAAACCTTACATTCACGATTTATTTGGAAAAGGTTTTAAAGACGTCTGATTCAAAGTGTCAACAGCGATGAATATATGATTTATTCTCGTCTCTTTGACGCTATTTGCATGTCTACAGAGTTTTCCTCAAAAAAATAAAAAAATACAAATAACACGTCTAAACATTTAATAAAACATGGAAACACCATTTCGAATCGAATTAAAGGCATTCTAGCGCTCATGTCCCTCCCTTTGTACCAATAAAACCTTCATTCACATGTTTTTATAGCCTTCTCTTGTTTCCAATTAACACTGTCTTCTTACCTTCGCACGGCCGTTTCGGGTTTACGAGATGAGCATTGTTCTCCGGTGTTCATTCACTTCTTCATGAGCTGGAAGCTGCAGGAATCAAAGATGCCACAATGACCGGCTTCGGACCCTCTTCAAGCGGTGACAGATGAAAACAATATGTGACACGATTTCATAAACGGTAACCCCGAGCATAGGCTCTCTCTCCTCTTCGTGTGAACTACTCTTCGACTGACATATTCCACACATCTGAGTGTCATAATTTCTTACGACTTTGGTTGATTTATTGAGACACTTTTGAGGCATCTAGCGGATATACATCGTGGCCCACAAATAGGTTAATTGAAAAATAAACCGAACCATCAAAACGCGAGCCTCCGTACAAAACATATCGAGGGTAGAAAGCCAAAAGGGCGTTAGTGATTATTTAGAAATTTATAAGACAGCAAAATAAAGTTCTATAAATTTGATTTTGTCAGTGTTTCTTTTATTACTATACGATTTCCATATTTGTTAATCCAAAAGACGTAAAGAAATTGTTTAATAATAAAGGCAACATTGACAGAATCAGATCTGTAACGTTCGAAATAATTACTAATACCTTGTTGGCTTTCTACCCTCGACATATTCAAATGAAATATATGTCCGTAGATATAGGTATGTAGTTAAAAGTATTTTTGCCTGAATGATTTCATTACTAATACATATACATACTAAAAATATTGAGTATTGAAAAAAGTGTAAATCCATATAGACCTTTTTTCTGAAGATATATATTTTTGAAATAGTTAAGAAAGAGGCCTATTATCAGAAATTTGATAATTGAAATGTTGCAATATTGCTGAACCCTCTACATATGATGTTTTTAACAAATAGACCGTCAATAGGTCGTTTTTGGCCCTGATAGATTGTCCTAGTATGATATTAAAGTACAAAGAATGAATATTTATATGTACATGTATGATAAATAAATTATCATATAAGTAATGCTCAGAACAAAATTAGGAGTGTTGTAAGTCAACAAATACACTAAATGAAAGTGTTGTAAATTATATGGGACACAATTCTGTCTCACAAGTTTTGAGTGCGCGGATTCCAAGGTCAACACCGTGTATCGTAAGTACAAGTAGCGTCTACAGCGCAATATCAAATATTGAGAATTTTGTCTATGGTAAACGTATGTACAGTAAACTTTTGAGCGACCGCCAACTAAGCCTATTAATATTTCGCTTTTGAGCCGAGCATGAGTCATGAAGAATAACTAATATCTAGGTTTCCGTTTGTCAATGGCATATCATTATAGTGACTAATCTAGGTAGAGGAGGGAAAGAGTCTAGATTTGTTGTGAAATAGGCTTGGAGATCTCATTGATCGGACAGGGGTGTTTAAATATATTTGTGAATTGTGAAACTAACACTTTAGGCACGTAATTTTCATCATATGTATCGGTTTTCTAAATTTATTATATGTTCTTGGCATTTAAAAACACTTTGTATTGTTTACAGTGTAACACGTGCAACACATTTTTTTTTGTTATATATATTTATTAATTTTTTTATATTTATTACATTGTAGATATGTCAAACTGCACAGCAGTTTTACGGCATGGTTGCCTTCAATATTTGACAATAATTTTTATTTTATAATGAAGATAGTAGGTCATTATCGAGTGTTGCATGTTTTTTTACAAAATGATACATGATATGTAATAATATTTGACAATAATTTTTATTTTATAATGAAGATAGTAAGTAGGTCATTATCGAGTTTTGCATGTTTTTTTACAAAATGATACATGATATGTAATAATATTTGACAATAATTTTAATTTTATAATGAAGATAGTAGGTCATTATCGAGTGTTGCATGTTTTTTTACAAAATGATACATGATATGTAATAATATTTGACAATAATTTTAATTTTATAATGAAGATAGTAGGTCATTATCGAGTGTTGCATGTTTTTTTACAAAATGATACATGATATGTAATAATATTTGACAATAATTTTTATTTTATAATGAAGATAGTAAGTAGGTCATTATCGAGTGTTGCATGTATTTTTACAAAATGATACATGATATGTAATAATATTTGACAATAATTTTTATTTTATAATGAAGATAATAGGTCATTATCGAGTGTTGCATGTATTTTTACAAAATGATACATGATATGTAATAATATTTGACAATAATTTTTATTTTATAATGAAGATAGTAAGTAGGTCATTATCGAGTGTTGCATGTTTTTTTACAAAATGATACATGATATGTAATAATATTTGACAATAATTTTAATTTTATAATGAAGATAGTAGGTCATTATCGAGTGTTGCATGTTTTTTTACAAAATGATACATGATATGTAATTATAGATTAATGTAAGATTAGGTACATAGCTCTAATATATATTCTTTTAGCTTGTACTTTTTTGAAGCCAATGGAGTTTTTTTGTCTTGCATCATCTCAAAGAATTTTTTATCTAATTTATTAATGCACAGTGTAACTATGTAACACGTGTAAAAACAAAAAAAAATAAACAGTGTAAAGGTAGGGAGACAGCGTGGTGTTTAATTAATATGAAGAAGGTCCAGATAATAAAAAAATATACGCTTAAATTTCCGTCCTAGGATGGGTTTTAATTTAAAGACTTGTATCAAAATAATAATGTAAATCGTCATAGCAAAAGGAACCAAGAAGTCACGGACACACCGACAAAAACCACCTCATTAGGAATGTGTACATAATTTGACCGTAAAAGGATCTGATCTGACCGTATTTAGTATGTAAATATTAGGCGAGGTGCCGTGTTAAATCTAAATATTATACTCTTCCATTTTAAATGTAGCCGAGATATTTTTAATATATCCGTAGGTACTTATCTGTTGCATGATATATTTATATTAACTCTTCTATAATATGCATATATATTTATTTATTTTTTATATAAGGAAACATACGGTACCTACAGTTTAATATGTAATGTGTAAAAACAGTTTTTTTATACGACCAGTAAAGTTTCGTGGGATTAAACAAATAATAAAATATTATTAAAAAAAATAATAATCAATAGGTAAAGAAAATTAATTAACAATACATAAAGTATCAGAAAAGAAAATGAAAAAATATATTTTTGAAAAGAATAAAAAAATATAAAAAAACGTGCTAATTTATTATTCATTAGAATTTTATTACGTTATTATTTGCATTGCATTGTAATAGTTAAAGAACGCAGACTTATCGCAAAAGTATCAGTACTTGCCTGTAAATAAGAAGAAGATTTTAAGGATAAAAAAGTCTCTGGATAAAAAAATCTAAAATAATTAATAATAAATACCCAAATTTAAAAAATATCCTGTGCATTTTGCGAGTAGAAAACATGTTTGCTCGTCCCCAAAAAATCTTACAACAATAAAACATGACCAAAAAAGAGGACACACTTCTTACCATGGTTACCATTACCTATTTTCTTCAGTACCTACCTACCCATAAACGTGAAACACAGGACATGTTCGAAAATTAAAATACATGTTTTTTGAAAATTAAAAAATGTATGTATTTATAAGACATCCCTATACGTGTAGGTGAAGAAATTTTGTGGATTTAGTAAGTACAAATCTAAAAATATAAAATTAAAAATAATATACACAGTAGGTATAATGGCAAGCGACTGAAAAATAACAAGATTTAAATACTATAAAATTTAAATTATGTTTTATTTTAACGTTGTTATACACATAGAATATGGGTTATTAATTTTATTATTTTTATTTATTTAATATATGGTATATATTACAAGTTTATAAAATAACGTATTATATTGACACTTTTTTTGAGCTTTTTATTCATGTTGACTCCGTCAGTAAAGATATCTCTTATATCTGACGAGTTTACTATAGTTTCGAGAGAAAAGGTTTTGTTATTAACTATACCTGATGATGAGAGGGACTGCTCCTCTCGAAATTAAAGTAGTAATTAATAACTCATATCAGTGTGTTTTACAAAATTAAAATAAAACATATTTTAAATCATAATGTTGCGTCACGGAGTATCTGCCAAATTTTTCAATGATATTAAATTATACAATGTCAACACTCAATGTGATTATAATACCTTCCTTCCTTCTTTGCGAGTGAATTCTATTTGCACACACGCAAATAAGAGAACTAATTGTATTTAAAAGAATTACGTTTAATTTTAAAAAAAAAAGACGTAGGTATACCTACTCTTACTAATAAGCCTTAAGAACTATCAATATTTTTAAGTATATTATACTTCATATGTACTTATAAATAAAAATATAAATAAATAATAAGAAAATCCTCCTCAACACATCTAGAGCACAAATAATTCGTAGGTGTATGTGGTATTGAAAACAATTAACAAATATTTATTTTAAAACTACTCCCCAATGAAATGTTTTTTTTATTTATTTTTTTAAAATTTATTTATTATTATTTTTTTTTTTACATCTCAGACCCACAAAACATCACATTGATATTTGTCTGTAGGTGCATCAATACATATATATATATACATATGTATTAAGAGAATGAATTAAATGAATTAGAAAGATGCGAAGAAAAATGTATCGAAAAAATATAAAGTTACCACCACAAACTCATTGAAATATGTATTCATAATTTTTAAGGTTATTTCTTTTTAAACGCCGCTTTTTAATTTTAATATAAAGTATGCATTGCCCGAGTGATCAATTGACCTCGCCTTCACACACTGGGTGGTAAAAAGCTTTGTTGTTATGAATGAATCAAAATTAAACGCGAAGACGTTGAAATCGGGAGGACATGTGTTAACGATGTCAATTGACATCGCTCGGATTTGGTTTGAGCTGAGCCGAATGGTGGGCCATATCACAGCGTGAGTTCAGAGTCAAACTTTGAGTAAACAGAATTAAAAAACTTCTATAAATATTTTTCTCATTCCTCAAAGACACAAAATCTTAAATGTGGATTATTTTTAACGATTTAGCAATATATTAGGTCCTTACATATGAAATTGGCGTTTTGTCGTACTGGCAAATTTGATCTCAAATATCTTCTCTTTGGTTAGGAATTCCAAATCCAAATTTATACAGCTATTTACTCATGTATTTGTGTTTTGAAAATTATAATTCATTTGTTTTTTCCTCAATTGTTTTTTTCTTTGCGTCACTCAGTTTACAAAATGAAAAACTTGAAATATCGCGTTATTTACGAGTACGAGTTCCACCGTGGCACCAGTGCTGCAGAAACGGCTCGAAGGATTAATGATGTGTATGGCGACGGTGCCGCAAAAGAAAACACAGTGCGTTTTTGGTTCCAACGTTTTCGTTCTGGAAATTTCGACCTGCAGAACAAGCCCCGTGGACGGCCGGAGACAAAAGTTGATAATGAAGAATTGAAGGCTATTGTGGAAGCGGATCCATCGCAAACCACATCCGAGTTAGCTGCAGGCTGCGGTGTTAGTGATAAAACTGTTTTAATCCACTTGAAGCAAATTGGTAAGGTGAAAAAGCTTGAAAGGTGGGTACCTCACGAATTGAGTGAAGCAAATCAACAAACGCGCGTTGACTGCTGCGTTGCATTACTCAACCGGCACAATAATGAAGGGATTTTAAATCGAATCATTACCTGTGATGAAAAGTGGATCCTGTACGATAATCGGAAGCGCTCATCGCAATGGCTAACCCTGCCGAACCAGCCAAACCATGCCCCAAGCGAAAATTGACTCCAAAAAAGTTACTTGTGAGCGTTTGGTGGACTAGTGCTGGTGTCGTTCACTACAGCTTTCTTAAATCTGGCCAGACGATTACGGCAGATGTCTATTGTCAGCAACTGCAAACCATGATGGAAAAGCTAGCTGCTAAACAACCGAGGCTGGTTAATCGCTCTAGGCCACTGCTGCTTCATGATAACGCTAGACCACACACTGCACAACAGACGGCTACCAAATTAGATGAGCTTCAATTGGAATGTCTAAGACATCCACCGTACTCTCCGGACCTTGCCCCAACAGATTACCATTTTTTTCGAAATTTGGATAACTTCTTGCAAAGGAAAAAATTCAACTCCGTTGGGGCAGTCCAAACCGCCTTCAATGATTTTATTGATTCCCGTCCGAATGGTTTTTTTAGTAAAGGGATCGATGAACTACCTATGAGATGGCAAAAGTGCATAGATAGCAATGGTACATACTTTGATTAAATAAATATATTATAATAAAAAAAAATCGGCTTTATGTTCCTCCCATACTAAACGTCAATTTCATATGTAAGGACCTAATATATCACTCATATACGAACACTTTATTATCGCTGAGTAATACTTTATTTATTACTTGTAGAATATTAAATTCTAACTCGCAGTATTTATCGCATTAATTTATTTCGCCACTCGGGTACGCACTCGCCCGATTATTTCGCTCGATACCTTTCGCTTCACAATTTCACGACTGGGCACACCTGGCCGTTGTCTCGCGCGTCAAAACACGTCTCTGCGCGGCGGCCTAGATCCACGCTATTTATACCCAAACGCTGGATTATCCTCGATTATTTTTGTGTTTAGAAGAAAGTTCCCGTCACTCCTAGGTGGTTCCAGACGATTGCAGACGTTTCGCAAATTTGTAGAAAATAAGAGATAATATAAAAATACAGTGGTAGACAGTGCTAAAGGCTTCTATGTTATTGTCGGCAATGACATATTTTTATGAGAGATTCTGTACATAATCTCTTTTGCCATTTCGTTACAGTATTATTGTAAAAAGAACTCAATATACATCGACCGTGAGTTACGGCTGTGAAAAAAAAACGTCATGTGGGGTGTTGATAGCGTAAGTGACGGAAATTGTTACAAAGTATCTATTTTGATTACATTGTAGCTGAAAAAAACTTATTTATTCTTCTTATCGTGTTTTAGCGGATGCAAAAAAGTATACTGTTTTCATATAAGAGCTATGGAACATGGTAAAAACACTCACGCATTTACAAACCAGATTTTTTAATATATCATATACTAGTTTTTTAGCGCCATCCATCTTCGTGTACATATATATATATATTATTGTTTTGGAATTTATCTTAATAAACATTAATTTACCGTGTCAGGTGTAACAGAGTGCACAGATATCTAAACTTCTTAATTATATGGCGGTAAGTATATTATTACCAGTGGCGTAAGTGCGCCCTGCACTACGTTAGGCTACGTTATATGGGTGCCCGAAAGCCTCATCGTAAAAAACATTTTGTATCTTGTCGTATTGATATGGGATAATTTTTACAAATACATTAATTTAAAAATATATTTTCAAGTAAAAATATGTGCAAATATTATACGTGTGCACAGTCGCCGCAAAGCAAAAATCAAAAAGCTTATCAAATGCAATGCGTATTACACACACCATCATACACGCACTATGGACACCACTTTTGCATATACAACTTATGCATGCTTTTCGTTTTTTGAAGCTTTTGACAAGGCTGACTTCCAGTGTTTCTTTTATCTGATCATGCCACATCTTTAACATACACCCTCTGTTCAATTGCAAGTAAATCGTCATCATCTTAAGCTCGCAGTTCTGGTGTACCTTGACCGAATGCAGAAGTGTTCTCCATTCTTGTTTGTCTGTTGCTTTTGTCTTCCAGTTTGTTATGTCGTCCTTATGATGTGGAGAATGTAAAGCGTTTTACAGTTTTGTCATCATCCATACTGATTACGTGACCACAGCATCTGGAGCGCCCCACTTTGATGGATCGTGCTTTCCATACATGTCATACAGCTCTCTGTTGTATCGACGACGCTACCTTTTATGATCTCTTATAGGACCCTAGAGGGTTTTGATGATTATTTTCTAAAATACTGCAATGGATCTATTTAGGGCTATCGTTAATATCCAGGTTTCAAAAACATACATCAGGATTGGCTTTTACGAGAGAACATAAATGCCCATAAAAATTTTTTTTTTTCAAAAAATGCGAATATTATACAAAATATGGGACCAATATTATAATTGCTTCATTATATAGTTATAGTATTTGTTATTAAAGAATTAAGGTTATTATTGCGGTCATTAGACATATTTAACTGTAAATGATTACGGATATTTTATAAGAACTGAATGTTTTTCCGAGAAACTGTTTTCGACGTTTCGTTGAAGTCGTATTCAACGTCATCAGGAGAACGACCTGTACCCGCGAACTGACTAGGTCCGCCCTATAATATTTTTATATCTTAAACCTAAAATACATATTTAGGGACCCGTGCACTTGCGTTTGGGTCCAATTTTGTTAGTTACGCCCCTGGTTATTACAGTGGCGCGGAAAAGCTTCGTATTCAGCTTAATGCCTGTGGGATTGCCTCGTGAACTTCTGAGATGTTTCCAGCAAAGCATAAATTGAGCAGACATTCACGTCGTGCTCCGTTGATTGAGGAACTTTGCACTCACACAGACGAGATTCGTCAAAGCTCCACGTATCCATCAAATATACATGCTGGTTGTTGCAGTTTCATTTCACTTCAGTTTCATTTCAGTTCACACCTTATTTCCATATAAGGTTTGCAATATACGTGTAATATTCCAGTCAATGGTAAAATAAGAAGGCCTAGCTTTAGATAAACCGCAATTATAACTCTCTAGTTTCCAGACAGTATTAAAAACAGCGGCGAGCTATTTTGTTTAGCTAAGATAACAATATTGAGATAAATGTCCGTTCACCTGCTGTGCAGATGATCATGAAAAATTGGACAATATTACGTTCAAAAATATTTAAAACATCATTTTTTAATACTGTACCCACTAAATAAATAATCAATACGCAGTTAGGTGAGGGTTAAATCTAACTTCTCTGAATTCGCACATTCAGTCATAATGCTCGAATACATTAACCTGAAAATAATGATGATTCATAAATTATTTTATTTTAAAATACTTCGCCATTCTACAATTAGCTTTCATGTATTTTTGGTTATTAATTTACCATCTATATGAGGTTCATCACCATCGAGCGCATATACGTTTTGTGTATGGGTCACTGATAAAAAAAAGAAAATAACGAATTTAGTACCAGCATATAATTGACATTGTGGGGTATCTAGGCCTACCCGGACTCTCGTCCCTCGAGCGTATTAAATAGACCAATCGCGTTTGAGGTAAACCACTAAACAGAAGCCCAATATAACTGGCGAGGTACCGACGGCAGCATGCCGATACCACGCTTACTCTGTATTTTTTATTAGTTTCAATAAATTCGATATTTAACTATTTACTTTCTGGTTATCCAGCATATCCATCTCACCATTAATTCACATCTATCATGTCACACAGCTTTATGCACTACACATAAAATGTGCCGGGAGGTATGCTTCGACAGATGAGCATTGATCTTCCCACAAACACGCAGCCTTAATTTAATTTATATACATACACAAATCGTACACGAAATTCATATTATAAGGTTAATAAACATCTGCCAACACATTTTTAAAATTTTGTGTATTAGGAAACGGTGGATAAGCATAGCACTCTGGATCAGTAAAATTTACATTTAAAATAATGTGTATAAGTTGCCTAGATATATTTATTTATAAAAAAATTTATGCATGTACTTCGGTACTAAATTGGCAAATACATAATAGTTTATAACCCGCCTACCAGGACGTGAAATGACATAATATGTTATCATACATAATATGAGAGACAAATATTTCAAAACTTTTGATTGACGTTTATGATTCTGAATAAAGTATGTTTTCACCGAGGTTTTTTTTTCTGTTATTTTTGTTATATATTTCTCTCAAATAATTTATTTTATTATTCAATATAATACAAATGATTTTAGAGTTTACATATATTTTCAAATTAAAATACCTACGTAGGTTTCGACTTTTATTTATATTGCTTTTTGATCACAACCAATTAACATTATAATTAATTCTTAATACACAAGAAAATGTATTCATCCAATTGATTATTTCAAATTAAAATAATGTTGTTGATGAGAAAAATACACAGCGAGCGAGGATACCGAGAACGTAATTAAATTGCGAATTAAGTCTGTTGACTAAACAATTTTCTCTGTGAATTAAAATTCGAGATCTCACAAAGCAATAAATCTCTTCTCCTAATGTATTCCATTAGCGCCAACTGGCTCAGCCTCGGTGGACATGTCGGAAAGATGAGAAGGGAAATTGATGATTTGACTGCCTTCGCCGATGACTTCAATAATTTGTAAAATTTTACGGAATTTTACAAATTTTACAATTTACAAAAAAAAGTTACAAACGAAAATCCAGACACTTATAAAAATCAATCATTTTATAAAAAGTAACCCATAAAAACCAAGTTTTTATTATACTCCCTTTCTCATTTACCTACCTACTAGTGGAAACTGGTTTGGCGCTTAACCTACGCGTTGGGCTTCGGTCGAGCGACGCTACGAAAGGGAGTAATAAAAAATTTCCAAAAATCCAAAATTATACCATAATCAGGTTCCATGTCTACCAGACGCGTTGAAATATTTTCATAAAACTAAGAAAGTTGTATGAAAAAACCATTAAAAATTTGAAAAATCCAAAAATTTATTAATTTTTTTTGACAAAAATTTGATAGATCTTCTTGATCGTCGCCACGAGTCTGCTTGCAAAGTTTCAACTCGATCGAATCACGGGAAAAGGGTTAAAAATGGATCCAAAGTTTTTTCGACGGCAAGCAAGCAAGGAGACGCCACGAGTTAATATAAAAGTAGTAAAAATTAACCCATAAAAACTAAGTTTTTACGATACTCTTTTTCTCATTTTCGGGTTTCGTATCTACCATGTGCGTCGGAATCTTCAAACAACTTACTGAATTATAAAAAACAAAAAAAAAACAAAAATAAAAACAAAACAAAAAAACTTAAAAACCATTAAAAATTTTAAAAATCCCAAATTATACTATAATTATTTTTTTTTAACGAAAATTTGATTGATCTTTTTGATCGTCGCCACGTGTCTACTTACAAAGTTTCAGCTCGTTTGGATCACGGGAAAAAGGTTAAAAATCGATCCAAAGTCTTTTGGTCAAGCAAGCAAGCAGACGCCACGAGTTAAAAGAAAGGAAGTAAAAAATACATTTTGTGCTATGACTAATGCCACGAGGATGGAGAACTTTCTTTGAACGTTATTGTACAGCCTGCCTGTACGTTAACATCTGGAGGCTTCTAGAGTGTTTCGTGAATGCTCTAGACTAGTCAGGCGGGGTATGCGCAGTGCCGTAGCTATAAATAACACAGCGTCGGACAGGCGTCCATGTTTAAAACTGCGATAAGCGGCGACATAATACGAAGCTATATTTTCAAGTGAGATTTTTTATGTGTTGTTGTAACCAGTGAAAAATCACGGGACATAATTATAATTAATAACGATCCTTGTGTGTAACCCGAGACGCGCGCTGATTTTGTGTCACGCTCTAATTATCTAAAGTTGTAATTCCAGGAAGTTACGGAGATTACGATCTGACATATAACATTAGGTTTATTCGAAAATACGTGTTTTATTCTAATCCCATAGTATCGCACACGTGACTATAAATTATTTGAAAGCGTGCTAATTGATGAACTATGTCCACGAAATGAGATGGGCTAATTATCTGATACATATTTTTATGAAATAAATTTGAAAACCATGAATTGGTATTTAGATTTGGAAAAACACTCAGATGTCGGCTGAAGATTAGTTGAAAGAGTGTACATGACGATTGATTATATTGCCACAGTTGATACATGCATACGAACGTCGCGAGATGTCTTGATAATGTTTATGATGAACTATTTTAACTAGAAAATTGTGCTTTTTTGAGCCATCTGATACATTACACCTTCACATAGAGAATTATATATTTTGATTAATAAATAATCAATACCATTGACATACGCGTTATAGTAATGGATGCCCTTATTAGTCTTAATTTTCAAAATATTAAAAAAAAAATTATTCAAAGATTTTTTAATATTTCTGAAATGGAAAAAATGTAATTTTTAAAGAAAATCAAACTGAGTTTTTTTTATTAAAAAAGTATAAAGCCGATCTTTTGATTTTATTTAATAACAATTTTGAAATCACATTAATAGTAAGAACGGAATAAGATCAGCTATTGGATAGAAAGTTACGGACGGACATTCCAAATTATTATTATTTGGTGATTCATATTTCTTTTCACAATAAACAAAATTTCCTTTAAAAAACACAATAGTATGATGTTAAATTCTTTAATAAATTAAAATCACTACAAAATTCAACGTTCACCAATCCCATCGTAAGAACGTACACAGATTACCATTTTTTTTTAAATTTCTATATACGTGTATATGTTCGACTCAAGAATCAATTATGGTCTCTCCTAGAGACATTTGTTGATTTTTTTCTCATTAAAAAGTTAGTATACATAGCATTCGTAGCTGCTTACGCGAGTATTTTTTAATGTGGAGTTTTTTTAGCAATATTCCTTTTAACGTATATATGGTATTCTTTTGAATTATTAAACACATCAACTAGAATACTCCTAAAAATCAATATTTTAAATTTTTAACTCCTTTCATCCACCAGCATATATTTTTAATCAATATTTTATATAAATATATTTTATGTAAAAATATACAATGTACTTTCAAATAAAATATTTTTCAACGATTACAAGTCATCCTCGATGATTGTATATATTTTTTTTAAATATTGCTGCCTTTTCTTTTACACCCCACATACATATGAAATTCTTTGTTTTTCATTTACACTTAGTTAGTATTTCAACAAAAAATGTCACTTCACTCCAATGCAAAATTTTCCCATAGCAGGAAAGCGTCAGACACAAAGCCTGGCTTTTATTTATATGAGATGTTTATGTTATTTTTCCTTTGAATGCATTATTTATGGACGGTTGACCTGTCGGGCGAGCGGGGGGATGAACCGCAAGGACCTGCGCCATTACCAGCGTCATGCTCCAGCGACCCTCACCAGCAGTCCACCAGAGCTGAACGCCAGTTTTAACGATGAGAGTAAAGCACAATCACAGAGTATAAAAATTTACCTGCAATAGATGAACTAAATCCGTTCTTAAGGAAATGGAGTTGGATCACAGAGGAAGAATGTCCCCCTCGGTATGTTGAAAACACATTAACACTGCAGGTAAATATATATTCTGGCATAATTAGATCGCCTGGCAAACAAAAAGTATTTTTTTTAAAAAGACGTTGTTTTTAAATGTTTTGAAAATTTCGTTCCAAACCGAGTCTCTTTTAGTAAAAACTTATCAAACGTCATAATTTCTGACTGTCTGTCTTCAATTCACGACTAAAAAACAAATTAAACGGACGTACATGAGGCTTGAACCCCGGGCCGCCAAACTCGAACCGGCCGCTTCACGCATATTGCTACGGCCGTTTCTCTATGGAGCACCAAAAAGATGCTTTAAATATATACTAGGGCTTAGCAAAGACGCGAATCAATTTTCCGTTTTTTTTTATGGGTTGCAGGTAGTTCTCATAATAAAGTGTTACGTACTATATATTTTAACATTTTCATAATTATTTCAAAATTTAAGAACTCGTGGTGGTTTTTTTAAACAAGTCAAACGTATGGAAAACAGCTTCACCAGGTTTTGGGTCAAAAAAATTAACGTTAGTTCATGCTTATATATTTTAATGATCTGACGAAGAATGCTGTTCTATGTTAGATATGATTTTTTTTCACACTAACAGAAATAATTGTTATCTAACGATGATAAAAATAACTCTTTTTTATTGTTTTCTGACTTCAACAGGTAATCTAGAGAAATACATCACAAATGGCTTGAGTAAATTACAATAAATTTACAGTGACCTCACCGGAAATTGAACCCAAAATTCTCGGCGTGAGAAATCAGTGTCATTTCCAAAGGACTACGAGGGCCTCAACACTTGTGAATAAACGCATTTTTTTATAAATTAACTTTTATAATTAAAAGAAATCTGTAATTATTTAAAATATATATTTATTTTAACTTTGTACTGCACAAATTATATTGAGTTATTTTTTATTCCTAGTTTCAAGGTGAACAATTTTTTGTATTCTCCAAAATAAATTACAACTACGTTAAATACACTTTGTTAAAGATTTAATCCAAACAATGTATTGTATCTTAAATAATGCGTGACTTAACTAATTAACTAAATTTAGGATTTTTTTATTCATTGAAATGAATAAGTGTCAATGTTAAGAGGTTAGAAAAATTATTTATTTATTTATAAACGGTCTCTTGCAATACATAAATTGAACGAGAAACAACTAACCGATTTTTAAAAAAAAGTACGTGTACGCGTGGCAGAAGTTATACCTCTAAAAACAAAAACTTTATTAAAAACGTTCCCAACATTCGTGAACTCGCATGTAAACAGTATTTGACAGCTGAAAAAAATTCAATATTTGACTTTGTTCCTATTCAAGAAACTTTTGCGTTTAGAAAAAAACAACACGACTGAAGTGAGAATCAAACCGGGAACGTCCGGACCGCAGGATGGCGACTAGACGAGTTAGCCAATATTGCCCCTTCACAACTCGTCAAAAATATAGAAAATACCTTTATTTGAGGTTAAATTAATGGTGTTAATTTTTTTTTGTTAATATTACAAAATAATTAGAATTAAATAGTAACTAAATAAAAAATTAAAAGTTCGCGGCTTACCTAAGAAGCGACCCATTAATATACGACCCCTACGTTCGACGTTTGACAGGCTTTTAATTACTTATAAATATAAAAAAAATTGATATTATTTAAATTATGTTTATAATCTTTCCAGAGTGTTGGTTAACATGTATATATAGCATATTTTTAACAGTCTACGGAGAATCGGGAGTGGCTAAGTCAGTTAACCGCTGCGTTGCTATACTGCACGACCGGGGTTCGAGCCCCGCTCCAGCCGTCCTTGTAATTTCATTTTTTTAGATTTATATTAATAATTGATTCCATTTTATATGATAAGAAAATCATTTCTCCCACAGCTCTATTTCTTGTGATGTCAAAGACATCTACTGTCGCCATGTCCGCATCTTACAAGAGTCCATATATAAAATCTCTAGGATTACACGACGAGGATCTGTAGATAAATGGACGGCCCGGGTCTGGATGACGCAGTGAAGCCTCTTTATGTCGACATAAACTATAAGAGAAACAATTGCGGTAAAGCAGACATGGGACGGCTCCCGCAAACTAGCAAATAGAGCCTCAATATTCGATATAATTTATGTAGAGGATCTCATAAACCATTCATTACTTTCGTCTGTCGTTTGGTTTTATGCGGGTTTTTTGGATGACAAATCTGAAAAAAATAGCCTTATATTTTTAAGATAATTTATGCAAACCTTCATTTGATATGCAAAAGACGCCACTGTTGTATAATTCAAGCCGTTTATTAAATGGAGCAGGATTGTCATTCTGATATTTTATATAACAGAAATAAGTATGACGTGGGAGGACTGACATGAACTAATTCTGAAAGAGAATAAGAATTTATAAGAATCACCAAACAATTTTAATGCAATAATAAATAATTGGATGTGGAGGCGTTCAATTTGTGGAAATCCATTTTAAATAATTATGAACGAAACTATTATACTTTCTGTTCTTCTATTACTTTTCTTCAATACGAGAATTCGAAGGTTTTAGTTTTATGGGGTATTCTTCCGTATTGTAGTATTGCTAGATAGTACCTACTCAGCACTGACAACGTTTCACCACGCTCTCGATACAGTATTGCAAACCAATTTTTACCACAACATCAACACTAATAATAACACATCAGCTCTGATGATGGACCCTGTAATGGGATCTGAAATTTCCACCATAAAGAAAAACAGCAGAATATCCCAAAAAATACAAACAAGAAGAATTTGAACGGCCGTGAAACATTGATGAAAACTTACATATGCGAAACATGTTGAGGTGATATTCTCTTATCAAGTGAAAATAGTGAAAAAATCAAAGAAATAGCGTTTAATTCATAATTATTTTATTACAATAATTTTATTATAACACTATCGAATACCCGAATATCGATAGGAACCCCAAACAAGTGTGAAAAAATCAGGTATTTTAATAAATATTTTTTGGAAACCAAACATTTTTAGATAAAGTAATAATCTTTACTGATAATATTAATTCTTAATTGGAAAATTTTTATATACAAAGCAGCGAGACTTTTGTATATTGCTGTAAAGGGTCGTGATTTTTTCACAGAATATTTTGGCTCAAATTTTTTGTTATGTACAAAGCAGCGAGACTTTTGTATATTGCTGTAAGGGGTCGTGATTTTTTCACAGAATATTTTGGCTCAAATTTCTGGGTTAACGTGACCATTTTTAGCTCGCATCTTCGTTTTCCTCGTGATTTATGAAACTTTTAAATATCTTATTATATCCCAAAGTAAGATAAAATGAAATAATTTACGCCATTAGAAAAAATATCTTGAAAAAAGAATGTAGAAGTCAACCGAACCGTAATATTAAATGTGCTTCTGTTTCCGTACAAATTTTAAGAATATTTTAAGAAATTTAAAGAATGGATTAATTACTCCCTTTATATTAACTCGTGGCGTCTATTTGCTTGCCGGCTTGCCGTCAACAAAAACTTTGGATCGTTTTTTGACCCTTTTCCCGTGATCTAAACGAGCTGAAACTTGGCAAGTAGACTCGTTGCGACGATCAAGAAGATCTATCAAATTTACGTTAAAAAAAATTAATAATTATAGTATAATTTCGGATTTTTAGAAATTTTATTGGTTTTTTCAAATTGGAATCATTAGAAATGTTTGATTACGGCGGCCCGATAACGTCGCGGAATATTTTCTAAATTTGAATTACTTCGTCGGTTTGCATAATAGGTACTTCACTACGAATGTCGAAAATCTAAATTGACTGACAAATGTTTTTAGAATTTAATCTTCAAAGCATGAACTGTCTTATCAAAGCTCAAAACATCTGACATTTTAGAAATATATTAAATTACTGTAAGTTTAGTGTTATGTTATATGTTTTAATTCGTCTTTAATTGTTCTTACATTTTACAAAGAAAGGGAGTATAATAAAAACTTGGTTTTTACGGGTTGCTTTTTTTTAATTTAAAATGAATTAATTTTTATTTAATCTGATTATTGATAATGCTGTTAAGGTATTTTGTATTTGAATTATAATAACATCGAATTAGACAAAAAATATAAATACAATGACGAATTGAATAATTTTATTATAATGATTGCACCCCCAACTCCATCTTTTGTGTAAGGGAGAGCTAACAATTTACCAGCTTGGTATTCCATAATCCCCACTGCCTTGTTCTATCAGTCTTATCAGGATAGCGGAACCGCGGATTCTATGATAGCGGAACATTTGTATAGCTCTTCAGAACTAGGAAAGCATAGTCATAGTAGTACGTGGCGTGCATTGTTGTGCCATACCCGCATCACATGACATATATCCATGTACCTACAGTTTGTATCACGATATACAGAGGGGCCTGAAAGTAAGTAAATGGTACAGTTTGTGAGACTTTAATTTTAACGCAACGTATGCAATGAAATGTGCGCGCATCATACGTCAAATTTTTTCTCACTATAAGGTTATTTAATAAAAATTTAAATGTTTAATTCTGGCGTCCATATAGCGGTAGTATTACAAAGTAATTTGAACTAGCGTATCAAAAAAGTGGATTGCTCTACGGACAAAAATAAAAATTAATCAATTAATAAAAATGAGAATTACATATAAGGTCGATATATTCACGGAAATCTACAAGTCTTCTATAGCTTAGTGGTCAGAGCACCGGCCCCGGAAAGGAGGTGACCCGGGTTCGAATCCCGGTAGTAGCCAAAATATTTTTTCGTGGATCAGATTTTTCTGTAGGTATGTCTTTCTAATTGATTAATTAATTTGGTTTTAATAAAAATCTGTTTACAAACTTACTACCGTCATCTGGCGAAACCATCAAGATGGTTTTTTATCCTGGTATTTACGTAGCTCAATAGATGTCTGTCTTTTTGCCGATATATAAGAGGGATTTGTAAGCTGCGGATATATCTTTAGCTTTCAGTTCTTGCGGCCGGTTCATTTTGCGCTTCGTTGCGTTCAAATAGTTCTGCATTTCGTTGTAATTTGGCGGGTATGCGTTGTGGTTTGGAAGTCATGTGCTATTTTGTTTATGTATTCTGAAGAAGTATAAATTATAATGTGCGTATATAAGTACAAGCACACAATTTTTATGTATTTAGCACTGTAGAAACTGTAATAGTAATACTTACCTAAACATGTTGAGCATTGTGACAGTGCCATAGGACTAACATTGCATAATTTGGGTTATGATCAGTTCAATGCCGATAAAATTGATGATAAGGACTTTGAGAACTTTCGACAGTTAATAAATTAACATATATTAAACAATGTCATAAAAAGTCAATTAACTTAATTAACTTTCATCTACTATTGGACCTGTCTGTACATAAGTGTCAATGAACATTCATAATACATAATATATTTGTACATTCACTTCTGAGGTAATAATATTTTGTTAATAGGTAATTGTTACATTTTTTCACAATATTGTTAATAAATAAGTTATAATTGCGACATTTTTCATAACATTAAGATCAATTTATTTTTTAATTCAATCCATACAAAATTTATAATGGTCGCGCTTTTATAGGACGTACAAATTAATTAATAATTTTTGTCTGAATAAAATATTCAATTTAATTTTTTAATGTCAGAATTTTACAGCCGTTTTAAATATCCGGACGACTTTTTGGATCACATTGCAAGGTGCTGCAATACAAATATTGATTTTGTAATGTAACCCACTATTGTTTCAAAGACTCTTTTTGTGTAGATAGAGATGAAGTTGATTTAATATTTCAAATAGGACCAAGAATTAAGGAATATATAGCAAAATATTATTTAATTAATTTTCGTACTTACAGGATGTCTCATAGCTAGTAGCAAAAACTTTACAGGTGGATTTCTGCCCTAATGAGTCGAAAATGTTCCCGCAACCATGATCTATGGAGAAATGCAATATCAATGATTGCATTTTTTTTCAATATTTCTGACTTATTTTTTGCAAAATATTGAAGTACCATAACATTAACCTATATCGATTATGAAAAATTACAAGTCACTTAAAATTATGAATTTTTTACACACTTACATTTTAGAACAGTTTTATATGCTTTCAAGCTCATATATATAAAAAAATATTTACGAGTAATTTTTTTCATATAAATAAATTTTAGGGGTTCAGGGTAGTTCAGGGTAGTAGGTTCAAGGTAGGCATCGATTAAGATCAAACATGTCGCATTGATATGCAGCATCAGTAAGCCGTCGATAGGTTGAATACATCTCTTTCCTGATCCACGTAGTATTTTAAACAATAGGAATCGTATTTAAACTTTTGAGAATTTTGATACAAACCATACATTGATTTTTTTTCAACACAATCAACAACAAAACCTAGATTATTGTACATTCTAAAAAAGTTCTAAATTAAATAGTAAAGAGAGGAGAAATTAATAAAGTAATAGAGAGAATAAAATGTTAATATATTTTAGTTGTTTTATTTGCCTCCCAGAGCCACGATTCCGTGACAATATTATAAGCGTGCATATTTATAAGTAAACCTTTGTGGATATTGATATCATTTATGCGTAATATTTGTAATTCGCCAATGAGGCCTATCAACATAATTAACTAATGCCTATTTATGTCATCCGTGTGCATCGGGGTATTTCATTCAATTATTTCATTTCATTGAATAACGTAATAAGCCTTATTTATCCGTGACCGCACTTTTTTACCCACATAGAAATGAAATAGTATATGTTCCCATCGAAAAATTACACAGTTAATTATAAATTAATTTGAAAAAGATTCAGAATATTTTGAGTTTGTTCAAATCTTTCAGAACAGTGCTGGATTTATGTCACAGAGACATTATTAATCAATTAATGTGATGAATTTCATTACACAATAAAGTATATTGCTCTCAAAATTCCGTAAAAAATCAATGTAGATTTTCTCATTAGCGACATCTGTGGGGATTTAGGGGAATGAAAATGGCTTTGTACAGGCCGCATGGAATGGCGCTTACAACTCATATGTGAAAGCTTTCCACGCAATTTGAGCATATATACAACTTCCAAAAAAATGAATAAGCATGGTATATTCTATCATGGGTGGAAATGGCGAATGTTACAATTGTGTAAAGTGATCACTTAAGCCAACCATAAAGATAGGTCATAAGTCCTATGTACACCCAAATGACTTCCATACCTACTTTCCCATAATAAATACAGTTTCGTCTCTGTGAGATATCTATAATATACATTAATTGAAAAAGATTGACAAAAAATATAAAACACTTTGTATAAAACCACTATTTATAGAATAATCAACATGTGAAAACACATCTAAAAGGTATCTATTTGCAAAAATAATTTGTTTATTCATAATATTTAATTTTCTATTTAACTTTTTTTATTTAACATTTTTTCTAGTTTCTTAAATTTCTTATTAATCTTATTATAATTCTATGTAAATTCTATGTAAAATTTCTAAACCCTTATTAAAACCAAATGAATGGTATGAAGCAAACAAACCATTCTGATAATTAAATGACAATTTGATGAAAAGGATGAAGATGAAAAGAGTTTTTTGCTGCTTAAAATAAACTAACTTCCTTCATTCATTTTATCGTCCTTTTAGAGGTAAAACTCACTAGTGCGCTTTTGGGCTAAAATGTGTTATGAATACCAACATTCATATTTTTTCAATCTCTATCTCAGGAAAAAATCAGAAAGTAAATATTCCTTCTCTACTCAAAGTTTTGTAATGGTAAAACTCATCATTTGAAAATTTTCAATAATTCTGTCCAGGTAAAACTCATCAAATCAATTAGTTACTTTTATCTGGCGGCAAAATTGAAAAATTGTCTTCGTTGTTTCACTAAATGCAATAATCGTAACTCGAGAGATGGCATTTATGGTGTAAATTCTAGTTTAATATTGTTATATAGAGTGGTTTTTCATGGTTTATAGATAAAAAAAGTTAGATGACGTTATAATTAGTTTATGAACTTCTATAGTTAAGAATTTTTGTTGATGTTTTTAAAATTTATTCCTCTTCGTAGGATTTTTTTTATAGTGTTCTTTGCAGTGTGAAAAATAGTTATTATGCTGGATTGTTATTATTTAATATATAAAAACAATTATTTTATTTCATTTATATGCGTGTTTATTATAAAACTTTCGTTAAAATTTTTCTCTCCTGAGGAAGCTAATGTATCATAGGTTTACTTTATAATGTGTTAAAATTTTTATGACGATTAGCATTCTAAGTCATAATTTTCTATTCTCAATACGTTGAGGACACTCAAACTACCACTCGTAGCCAGAATTTGGAGGAGATACCTGGAGTAAATTTGTTAAGTAAAAAAGTATTTAATTAAAAAAAAATTTCATCTATATAAAATCAAACCTCCCAAATGTATCTTCAGAAAACGTACTTATGGATGAAGTTAATAATTACGACAGAAACCACCAGGTAAGGATAATCTTCTTCTCCTTTTATAACTATAAAATGAATGCTCAAAGTTATACCTACATTTTATATAAATTTCATTTAAAATTCGAAATAAACCAGCATAATACGTTTTTCGGAACACGGAAAGATAAGTTGAGCACTGTTGTGTACATATCAACAAAAATAGTTTAATGCCAAATATCAAAACAAAGAAAGGCCCCTGTAAATCCCTTTTAGCAAATGCAAATAATATAATCCGGATAATCCCCACAATAGGTGAGCTTCATCACCTATATAAATATTTTGTATTATTTACTTACATTTATATCAGGTCCTTACATATGAAATTGGCGTTTAGTATGGGAGGAACATAAAGCCGATTTTTTTTTATTATAATATATTTATTAAATCAAAGTATATACCATTGCTATCTATGCACTTTTGCCATCTCATAGGTAGTTCATCGATCCCTTTACTAAAAAAACCATTCGGACGGGAATCAATAAAATCTTTGAAGGCGGCTTGGACTGCCCCATCGGAGTTGAATTTTTCCCTTTGCAAGAAGTTATCCAAATTTCGAAAAAAATGGTAATCTGTTGGGGCAAGGTCCGGAGAGTACGGTGGATGTCTTAGACATTCCAATTGAAGCTCCTCTAATTTGGTAGCCGTCTGTTGTGCAGTGTGTGGTCTAACGTTATCAGAAGCAGCAGTGGCCTAGAGCGATTAACCAGCCTCGGTTGTTTAGCAGCTAGCTTTTCCATCATGGTTTGCAGTTGCTGACAATAGACATCTGCCGTAATCGTCTGGCCAGATTTAAGAAAGCTGTAGTGAACGACACCAGCACTATTCCACCAAACGCTCACAAGTAACTTTTTTGGAGTCAATTTTCGCTTGGGGCCTGGTTTGGCTGGTTCGGCAGGGTTCAGCCATTGCGATGAGCGCTTCCGATTATCGTACAGGATCCACTTTTCATCACAGGTAATGATTCGATTTAAAATTCCTTCATTATTGTGCCGGTTGAGTAATGCAACGCAGCAGTCAACGCGCGTTTGTTGATTTGCTTCACTCAATTCGTGAGGTACCCACCTTTCAAACTTTTTCACCTTACCAATTTGCTTCAAGTGGATTAAAACAGTTTTATCACTAACACCGCAGCCTGCAGCTAACTCGGATGTGGTTTGCGATGGATCCGCTTCCACAATAGCCTTCAATTCTTCATTATCAACTTTGGTCTCCGGCCGTCCACGGGGCTTGTTCTGCAGGTCGAAATTTCCAGAACGAAAACGTTGGAACCAAAAACGCACTGTGTTTTCTTTTGCGGCACCGTCGCCATACACATCATTAATCCTTCGAGCCGTTTCTGCAGCACTGGTGCCACGGCGGAACTCGTACTCGTAAATAACGCGATATTTCAAGTTTTTCATTTTGTAAACTGAGTGACGCAAAGAAAAATTAATTGAGGAAAAAACAAATGAATTATAATTTTAAAAACACAAATATTAGGTCCTTACATATGAAATTGGCGTTTAGTATGGGAGGAACATAAAGCCGATTTTTTTTAATTATAATATTTTTATTTAATCAAAGTTTGTACCATTGCTATCTATGCACTTTTGCCATCTCATAGGTAGTTCATCGATCCCTTTACTAAAAAAACCATTCGGACGGGAATCAATAAAATCTTTGAAGGCGGTTTGGACTGCCCCATCGGAGTTGAATTTTTTCCTTTGCAAGAAGTTATCCAAATTTCGAAAAAAATGGTAATCTGTTGGGGCAAGGTCCGGAGAGTACGGTGGATGTCTTAGACATTCCAATTGAAGCTCCTCTAATTTGGTAGCCGTCTGTTGTGCAGTGTGTGGTCTAGCGTTATCATGAAGCAGCAGTGGCCTAGAGCGATTAACCAGCCTCGGTTGTTTAGCAGCTAGCTTTTCCATCATGGTTTGCAGTTGCTGACAATAGACATCTGCCGTAATCGTCTGGCCAGATTTAAGATTTAAAATCCCTTCATTATTGTGCCGGTTGAGTAATGCAACGCAGCAGTCAACGCGCGTTTGTTGATTTGCTTCACTCAATTCTTGAGGTACCCACCTTTCAAGCTTTTTCACCTTACCAATTTGCTTCAAGTGGATTAAAACAGTTTTATCACTAACACCGCAGCCTGCAGCTAACTCGGATGTGGTTTGCGATGGATCCGCTTCCACAATAGCCTTCAATTCTTCATTATCAACTTTGGTCTCCGGCCGTCCACGGGGCTTGTTCTGCAGGTCGAAATTTCCAGAACGAAAACGTTGGAACCAAAAACGCACTGTGTTTTCTTTTGCGGCACCGTCGCCATACACATCATTAATCCTTCGAGCCGTTTCTGCAGCACTGGTGCCACGGTGGAATTCGTACTCGTAAATAACGCGATATTTCAAGTTTTTCATTTTGTAAACTGAGTGACGCAAAGAAAAAAACAATTGAGGAAAAAACAAATGAATTATAATTTTCAAAACACAAATACATGAGTAAATAGCTGTATAAATTTGGATTTGGAATTCCTAACCAAAGAGAAGATATTTGAGAGCAAATTTGCCAGTACGGCAAAACATCAATTTCATATGTAAGGACCTAATATATGAGTAAATAGCTGTATAAATTTGGATTTGGAATTCCTAACCAAAGAGAAGATATTTGAGATCAAATTTGCCAGTACGGCAAAACGCCAATTTCATATGTAAGGACCTAATATTTCATTATAAAAATATTCTTATTTGCCTAGTTGGTCGGAAACCCCAATTCTTGGAAAAAAATTGAATTGCTTAGGATCAGATAACGTTTCAAGAAAAGTTTTACCATGCATTTCTTAGTACCTTAGTTATGTGCCTTAACATTTCTTTTGTCATTATCTTAATTATTTTTATTATGGGAATAATAATTTCTTGAACAAATTTTAATTTTATAATATGACTAGTATAGTATATCATAATGTGGGTTTAAATAATAAATAACTAAATAAATGCAATTACTTAATTGATTTTAAAAACACAATTTTAAATTAATTATATTATAATATTCGAAATTCGATAATATTCCGTTTTCGGAGAAATCATGGCCCATTTAACTAGGTGCTGCACCATTTCACTACATCTAGATCAATATTAGATAAAAGATCGATTTAAAAAATATTTCTAATAATAGTAGTAAATGTTTATCATATTTATTAATCATAAATTATTATTACTATTATTGTTTCAGAATGAAACAATAATCTGGCTGTGGAGCCAGCCGATTACGTGAAAAAAGTGTTGGCGGAGAAGATTATTAGATATATCTACTGTAAAAATTTTATTAATATGTTTTTTTTTCGCATTTTTTTTTTGTTTTTATTTATCTATGTTTATGTTTTCGTATCATATAACATGATATGTTTTTTTTAAAACAAAAATACAACTTATTTAATATGAAATGAGAGTCATTCCCTAGAAAAAAATATTTAGTAAAACCTCTTTTTTTTCTGTCCAGCTAAAAGTCACTAAGTGCAAAAAAACTTTTTAATAATATGAAATATAAATTTATCCTGAATATTTTCATTGCATGTTATGCACTCTTAAATTATTTACAACACTGAAAAAAAATAAACAACAAATTTTTTGTACTTTATTTAATATCACGTTTTGAATGTTTAAACCTCATTATCTCAAAAGTACTCAAATGTCACTTAGTGAGTTTTACCTCTAAGGGGACGATATTATATAATTATTAAAAATAAGCAGCGCATTTTTCATTATGCTTGTGGCATTATCGTAACTCCAACATCCTTAAAAAAGATTACCAATTAATTATTGATAGAACTGGCGTTTAAATTGTACAGAATCATAATGATAGATTGTTTTAAAATATTCAATTATTCAATTATATTTACATTATTATCTCTTCTTGAGTTGGTAATTTATTTTTTCACTACTACTAAATCAGAATTTTTCATTGACAAATTCTCATTTTTTCGAAATTTATTTATTATTTATACACACATTATGATATACTATACTAGTCATATTATAAAATTAAAATTTGTTCAATAAATTGGATATTCCCATAGTAAATATATTTTAAGATAATGACAAAAAAAATGCTAATGCACATAACTAATGTTCTAAGAAATGCATGGCAAAAATTTTCTTGAAACGTTATCTGATCCTAAGCAATACAATTCTTTTCCAAGAATTGGGGTTTCCGACCAACTAGGCAATTAAGAATATTTGTATAATGAAATATAAATGTAAGTAAATAATACAAAATATTTATATAGGTGATGAAGCTCTCCTATTGTGGAGATTATCCGGATTATATTATTTGCATTTGCTAAAAGGAATTTACAGGGGCCTTTCTTTGTTTTGATATTTGGCATTGCCTTTATAAATAAACTATTTTTGTTGATATGTACACAACAGTGCTCAACTTATCTTTCCGTGTTCCGAAAAACATATTATGCTGGTTTATTTCGAATTTTAAATGAAATTTATATAAAATGTAGGTATAACTTTCATTGACAAATTAAATATTTTTAATAATCTAAGATTGCCAATATTATTTATTCGTGGAACATTATTCGCTCGCAGGGCACAGAAATCGAATTACTATTTGACGTCACCTTCATAAAACCACACTCGTGAACTATACACGGTGCAGATATTACGATTACTTTCTCGGGTAAGATGAAAAAAACGTGACAAAGGGACAAAGGACTAGAGAAAGAGGCAATAAGAGGATATTAAATGCATTATTCAGCAGTCAACATTTCATATTTCTGTTTTCTCTTAAAATCCTATACAGAACTTTTATTTACTTTACAAAACTCCTGTTGTCGTCTCATTGTCGGTACCATCCGTTTTACTTGGGAGATTAAATTAAAAAGTGGAAATCTCAAAGCAGAAAATAATACTTTTCTCATTAATCAAAAACGTTCCCGAGATATAAATTTAAAAGAAAGATAACTACATCACTATTAATTATAAAATAGTGCTAAATTTTACACACGAGGGGTATAGAAACTAAACCCTTTGTATATAATTGACGAAATTGTCATTATTAATAACATTTTTTTTGTATAAGTGATTTGATAAAGATATAAGATAACTTTTAAAACATTCCAATATATTTTCAAGAGAACTTTTTTTTAATCCATCATAAATTTTATTGTATATTTATTTATTTATATTTATTCGGAAAACCAACAGCTTACAATAATTAAGAAAAAACAAGGAATGTGGAACATAATGAAAGCCAATTACAGGTTTTCACTGGTAGTTACAAAATATCCTATTTACGTGGTGTACATATATATAGATATAGTATGTTGATGAAACAATATGTAATTAATTTAGTGGAAAATAATAATATATATTTTATTTGAAAAATGGATCGGAAAGCAATATATAGCGTGCATTATTCATAACAAATAAGAAAGCAAAATATAGTGTGCACATTGCTTTTATTAAAAAAATGCAATATTTACCAACATAATATTTAAAATAAATACCCCACCATGAGCGCAAGATAATCACTTTTACAAAAAATCGTTTTTCAATTAAGAATGTCATATTTTTGTACATCTTTAGTTCTTATAAGTACCAAAATATAATTCTTGTGTGATTTTCTTATTATCCCTACCTCTATCCCTTATTATCCGTATCCAGCAGCAGCAGTTCCTTATTATCCCTATCAGGGACTGCTCCTCTCGAAACTATGCAGTAACTTATAACTCATAATATGTGTGTATTAGAAAGTTAAAATAAAACATAATATTTTAAAATATACATATACTTGGTAGAGCAGATCGAAGACACTTGTTGGGATGGTGGGCAGAGTCTTAATTACTAATGTATTATTCTTTATGTAAGATGTATCCATTATTTTGTTAGTGTCTTTTAAAAAAAATGAATAAAAATGGCTCTTCATAACCAGGGTTACAAAGTCATAGTAAGGGTACTACGCGGTATGTTGTAATGCATCCGCATCACATGACATATCTATGTTTTGTATTACGTATCACCTACAATTTGTTTCATAGAATTTAATGACATTTTTGAGTTATTTATTACAAATCTGTATTCAAATTTATTACCACCACATCTGGCAAATATCTCCCGATAGTTTTTAATACCGACATTGTCAAAGCTCAATAGTCGGTCTTTTATTCCTGGATGTTTTATCTGCGGATATCTCTTTACTTGTCAGTTCTTGCGGCTGGTTCATATTTTAAATGGCCGGAATTTATATTTTAAATGCGGGTCTTTGGTTTTTGTCTTTGGACGCCCGCACGATACGCTGGAATTTGAAACAACCATCGTTTCAACAAAAGAGTCTTAGAGTTTGTTATATCTGTACGACATTCTGGGTCAAATTTACGTCTCCTCGGAAATTCGTTTCAACTCAAAAGCCATTACTGATAATGTAAAGGTGCTCACTTAGGCGAACTCAGGCGAATATATGGATAATCTACATGCGATAGAGTGAAGAATTGACAAACTTGGAGCGAATGTAGAACCGTTTGTAGCGTACTTGATGGAATTAAGAAAGGGTCGCTTTAATGGATTTCGTCATGTGCAGGACTCGGTGTAGGTATCGGTTTATAGGATTTTAGCAAATATAACTCCATTTACTGCAATTATGTTAAATAGTAAACGCATTAATCTTTATCAAAGTCAATTTGAGTTACCATTCAAATCAATTATCAATTCTCCCAGCATAAAAAAAGGAATCGGTCTGCCGACAAACCTATCATAAAAGGATAACCGCAATGTATGTATGTATATACGTTGTTTTAATCTCTTTATGATAAACTAAGTATTTAACCTATTAGGAAAAAATATTGTCACGGGTCGTGAAATGAATTAGCGATTTATTAATTAGTGATTAATTACTTAATTTCATTGATAAAGTTGACTAATAACTTAACGCGAATTAAATGAATTCAGTTTTTCTTAGATCAAACTATTTCGCAATTTATCATTCATCTATAAACACTTTATTATCGCTGGCAAAACTTTATTTATCACTCGCTATAATATTCCATCTAATTCTCGCACGTAGCAGTCACATTTATTTAATCACTCATTATCATTAAGAATTTTCTCGATTATTTCGCTTAATATCTGTCGTCCCAAAATTCAACGGACGGCCACACCGGCCTTCGCCTGCGGCTTATTTTGCACCGATAGAAATATCAAAATAAACTAAATTGCGTGGTGCTGTTTTATATATGCAATACGCTGGTCTTTACAACTCTCGGGAAGATTCTTTTTATTTTTAGTATTTAGGAGAAGTTTTTTGTACCGTTGCTTCTAGGCTGTTTCAGGCATCTCCCGAACGTTGTTGATAATTTTTGGCTTTTCTAGAGCCTTCCACAGTGTTGTTCAATCAAAATAATATATTACTTGGGAGTCAGACAGTGCACAATTCCTTCTGCTTACCATTTCGTCACGGTATAAAAAAAAATGAAAAAGGGTTTGTCAGGTGGTTTGAGCATGTTGAGAGAATAAATGAGGATATAATGCTTAGAAAAATTTATGACGCAGGTGTTTACGACCGATGCCAGAAAGAGAGGGCGGCTTAGAGAGATGTGGAAGGACCAGGTCAGGATTTTGAAATATGGTTATGTAAGGTGCCTCAAAAATGTTTGACGTATGAATGTGGATGAGGAGAGAGTTTTACGCCAGGGTAGGAGAGTGATATTTCAGTTCACTTTGCCTAATATAAGTGGGGAAACGTTGTGATGGTAATTTAGTTAGTTTGCTTATTTTAATTATATTTATTAAAATACGACTAGTCTTACAGTAGTTGCAAATGATCTGTAACAACATTTTTCTCAGTAACGCTTCGTTCGTTTCCCGATAACGCTTAGTAATGACTCGTCCAAATAGCTTACAGCAGTTTAGACTAGTCGGTAAAGAAGCATGCTGCTCGAGCAAGCAGTTTGGATGAGTCAGTCTCGCAAACAAAACCTTAAAATCGTGTGAAAAAACCTAAAAAAGTGGTTTTTAAGCAAAAAGATGGGAGGGTACCATTGAACATACATTTTAATATATATCGCATAAAACAACCTTATATTTGAAAAGTATATGACAAATGAACAGCTGGTTTTATTTATATTTTTCCTTAACAAGTGTATACGGAGATATCTCCGGATAACTTTGATTTAGAAATTTAAAATTTAAAATATTAAATTTTGATTTTGCTAATATTAGCAATCTAAATTTAAAATAACCCTAATTTATCGAATTAGACATTTTCTTCCAACGCCTTATGTCAATGTTGAATATGCCGAATACAATAATTTAATTATAAATCGGAAGAAAAAGGTATCAAATGCAAGGGTACCACATTTCATTATGCGTATTTTAATAATATTTTTTATCACCAATAAGTTTAAATTCCGGATATTATCAAACATATTCATTAAACTTAACTATAAATCACATTTTAAATTTTTATCTAAGCAAGATATTACACTTTAAAAATAGTTTACACGCGTGTTTTTGAGGTGAATTCATGTTTTATCATATAAAGTATGTAAAGCTATCAGGTTATAGTATATCAAAATAAAAACATGCATAGTTATAATTATTTTAAATTTAAATGCATTTTTTGCAGTGCATACTATAGTGCAGCTAGGCCGTTGCATTGATGGACTTGTGTTGATAGAAAAGTAATCAATTTAAATGGTTTTAGTCGTTACATGCTTTTATTTAACTCTCTTGTGTTTTTTATGTGTTGTTTATCTTGTTACATGCTTTATTTTTAACTCTCTTTGTCTGTTGTTTGTGGTGAAGTCTTGTAATTGATTTTTCACCAACTTACCGTCTAGCTAGAGCTCTAAAGCCTCTTAAGTGGATGGTTTTATGCTTTTAAATCACTTTCGTTATGATTTGGTCATTATTAAAAATTCATAATTTTTCATTATTATTGAGTACCTACTTAATTCATAATTTTACATTATTGCTAAGCCGTAAACTTTAGCATATAAATTTGGAAAAACAGTATAAATTTCGACACTACAGGGGCGATGTTAAAAAATCCATTACGAATGTATGCAAAGAAAGCGTATAAAAGCATGTCTTCAAATTTTTATTTATTTACTTGACAATATCAGAACCAGCTAATTAAGTAAGAATAAGTGCAACTGTTATGCTGTGTTCCACATTCCGTTGTCAAGGCTGATTGAATTGCATAAAATCTCTCCACTACAAACATTAAACCTTTTGTACGATGTTCAGCGTGCTCGGTACCAATGAGCATCACAATAAGAGTGAAAATGCATTCACGAACTGCATTCAGAATCGTCCATTCTCTTCTGCATCAAGTTTTCCACCGCTGTCTATGGTCTATCTGCTTCTGGTACTGGTACACGGTTCTGGTACTTCAGCGCGAAAGCAAAGTCCTCATAAATAATGAACAAGAAAAAGCCCGCTCTGGAAACAATACGCCTCTTTTATTATTTCTGGCTGCTGCTTCGGTTTTTTTTTCATTTTATTCTCTCCGTTTTTCAGTAAACGCTTCACCATTTGCCCCACCCTTACTCTTTAATGGGATTTTATTTATACCTACCCTCGCACAGGGCGATCAAGAAGACGCGCAACAGAATAGTAAATATGTACTAAATGTGTATTTAATTCAAGCGTAATAGTGATTTAAATTCTCTTAGTCTTTTTTTTCCCTGAAAGGCAACCAAAAAACATCGAAGAGGTCAACTCTTATACTGAATGATACTAATAAAAAATACGTAATGTGAAATACCTATAATATAAAATGTATTTGTATTATATAGCGGAAAATGATATTTACACAGCTTATTCAATCTGTAATTTCTAAGTCAACCCAACTATTTTCAGCTTTTAGCGTCATTTCCATCACAATATATGAAGTTTTGAAATAAAAAATGAACTGTCAAAAAATATTAAGTAATAAATTTTGTCTCATATTCAAAAAATAAAAAGAATGTTACAAAAAAAATTGTAGATAAATTATTAGAAAATATTTGGACTTGGTCTGAATAAATAATAATAATGTTTAGCATTTATTCCTATCAAATTCAAGAAAGCGGCTATCAAATTCAATTTTCCTTACTACTGAGAAATGAGAAAAAGAGACTACTGAGAAAAGACGTAAATAAATATTTACCGTAATAGTTTAGCGGGATATATGTAATTATTTAAAAGTATGAATTATTCATTTTTAGTGTAAGAAAATAAATCTATGTGATGACATTTTTTATGTGCATTATATTTGTTTAATTTTGATATTTATTTTTTGGCAAAGGATAATTTTTTTATCATCATCATCTTCTTCCCCTTTTCTTAGTAGGGTCGGGGGCCCAAATACTCGACAACGTGATTCCATGATCTCCTGTCTTGCGCTGCTTCTGCTCGAGTCAACCAGTCCAGACCCATTCTGTTTTCAAATACATTTTTTTGTCGTCTCTCCCAGCTTAATCTGGGTCGACCCACCGACCGTCTTCCCTCCGGGGTTGCCAAGAGGATTCTTCTTGGTATTCGTTCCTCTAGCATTCTGAGCACATGTCCAAGCCAATAATTATCAATCATTTTTTATGTTATAAAGGAATATTTTGATCTGAATAAACTTGAATTTATTTAACTCCCATAATTAATGAACAAACTGGGAATGATATTTTGCTTGTTATATATGTATGATTTTCTAGAAAGGAAATCTCGTTTTTACCGTTTTATCGTTTTTAAATAAGAATGTACTATTCAATCCACATTAATATATATGAAATATTTGTAACTCACTTAAATTTTTCAAAATTTACAAAGAGTATCATCACTAGTCAGTCTAAGTACTATTTTTTTAAATATATATGAAAACACGGAATACGTGTCGCATCAATATTTTTACTTTTTAAGTTAATTTAAACGCTTGTGCTATGAAAATAGGATCAAATTTGTGTCCTGGAATGGGGCACAAACCAGCGAACACTGGATCACTAGACAAGAGTCAAAACCACTATCAAATAAGCTACAACTAATACTACAAATACGTCAAAAAGCACGTCTGAAAACAAACCAAATGTAATACCAATATAAAAGTAAAAAAAACTGTCTATGAAACCAGACTAGAATTATTTCTTCGTCTTGGAATTTCTTGAAATCATTTCATCAATTAAACAATAGGTCATGGCGTAATACAGAAGTGTCTTATTAAGTAACAGAAATCATATATCATCACTTGGCCCTGAATTGTCGGCCGGAAAAGACACGTTTTCTCGATCGTTTTGGAGCGACACTTCAGTGACAAGTCATTCCCTCTGAAGAAAAGTAGTGTGATCTGCTCGAAATGTTGGGGGTACACGGTCCGTCTTAGAACCAACAAATGCGAGATACCCAAGATATTTACCTAATACATAATTTATATTATTTTCAATAGTATTTATGTATTCCTAACAATCCTTTGCTAGAATTTAATTCAATATTTATTTAATCACAACGTAAATTACTATTGATTATTAATTAACATCAATTAAAGAACTCTCACAGAGCCGAAGCTATTTAGGCATATGAATGGACTATGGATGTCTCTAGCATAGTCTATTCGAATATATGAAAGAAATTGATTTAAAACATAAATACAACTTTCAAAAATTTGTGCAGATGTTCTTACGATATAATTGGTGAACGTTACATAGTATAAAGTAATCACTCAAGCCAGCTGATGCAGGCAATAAACCCTGGGCTACCCTATAAAGCCTTCCATTTACGTTCCCCATATAAATAGCTTCATCGTTGTGAGACTTGTATAATTCATTTTAATTAATTATTATCCCTCTGTGGACAAAACCCAATAATTGTGTTCTCAGAATATACATATAAAAATATTGTCATCGTTGGTTAGACTTAGATTATGATTTTTGTTAGTTTGTTATTACATTTATCTATATTCTATTTTTTTCCGCTTCTACTTTAGAGGCATACTGTATTTGCGATGTTTTGTTATTTACATTGACAAAATAAAGCGCACGTTTGGGAAACATCTCCCCAAACGCCCTAAATTATAATCTGTTAATCGCTTCCATGACACGTGCATGAAAAAGTGAATGACTTAAAATTAATCCTCGTTTTTTCAACTCCCACGTGTACTCCTAAGTAGAGAATCTTTGTAAGGAAAAAATATTCAATATAGCACATACGTTAATGCTATGAGAGAGCTATTAATATTAAATTAATATAATTAACAAAATGCAATAGGACATATAATACCGTAAAGTATCCTTTCAGACATATGATAAACAATTATTGTAATTTATAAATCACCTTGTTTCAATAAAACAATACAAATTATAATATCGCGTAATATTATGTACTGAAGTTTAAATGATATATTCAATATTAATTAACATTATTTTTTAAAAAGTACGTTAATCAAATGGAAACTTAATTATTATTATTAATATTTACTTTGTGGTTAGACATTATAACAGAATGT
>JADDOH010013446.1:10727-54733 GCA_016648135.1 Agrypnia vestita | reverse complement strand
GTGTAAACAAAATTATAATAGATTTATTTTTTTATCTATAAAGTTGAAAATAGATCAACTAGTTGACGAATTCAACTAGTTGATCGTCTCGTCGATGGACGGACGTGGACGACCCATCCCTAATACACAGTAGAAATAATATATAAAAAAATACCAATGTGAACAAAAATTATTTAGCAACATAATCAAGAAGAATATAAATGTAAAAATGAAGGAGACAATAAAACAATAATAGTAATTTGATGAAATTAGAAATATAAATAATAATTTTACGCAATATATATCAATGAAATTAAATTTAGAAATAGTAATTTTATATAATAGGCGATTCAATAGGCAATATAATAAATTATAGAAGGAAAAATAAAACAATAAATATTAATTCAATGAATATAATATAGAGTAAAAATATTTTTAGAAATAATAATTATATTAAAAGGCGAGTTAACTAAAAAATATATCTTATATTTCTGCATTATCCCTGTTAACAAAAATGCTAGTTGCGACCTTTTTGTCACTGTGCAAGGAGCATTCCAAATATCTATATCGGCGTATTTATTGCCTAAATGTTATATTCCAGATATTGGTGAGTTCCTTTGTGCTGTGGTCGCAGTATTGTTAGTAGTACGGTTGTACTGTTCTGGCATTCCTAGCAGGTACATGAATGTTTATTAAATTGTAATTGGTCAGGGCTGTTAAAATAATTACGCAGAATCTTAAACGGTGCTTCTTTCACTTAACTTTAATAAACGCATTAAACTTAACAGGGAATCATAATTTAATTGTTCTCTTGGAATATGCAATTTATAATTGACAGCTGTTAAAAATTTGTTTTGTACCCTTTCTATTGTTTAAGAGTAAACATTATAGTACGGTGACCACACCGTCGAGTTATCTGACGCCTCACTAGTATGTGTTTAGAAGTTTATATGTGTCGAGGTTCCTGAAATCTTTTGCCACCCTAAGTACAAATCCTAACATTTTCAACGACTTGATATGTTGTGAAAATGACAGTTTTTCATCAAATAATACACCAAGGTCATTAATTTCCGATACAGATTTAAGGTCATTGTTGTTAAAATAGTATTCGAATACGATAGGTTTTATAATCCTGTGAAGTCTAATTATTTTGCATTTGTTGATGTTTAGCTATAGTTTATTGCTTTTACAACATGTATTAAGATTATTGAGTTGAACTATTAGACAATCTTGAAGGTTATTGATTGTTATGTATAATTTTAAATCATCGGCATAAAGTATAATCCAAACATCGTTGGAATATAGTAGCTATGTCATTTATAAAAAGTAAAAATAGGATCGGTCCCAAGTGGGATCAATAAATATGGAAAGGAGCAGCTTTAGAATATATTCTACGTATTATATTAATATACTAGTATTTTCAATACAATAATATAAAAACTAATTTGTTTATTCTATTTAAATAAGGTTGTCTGTGGATAACGACTTACAGATACAGGTATGAAAGCAAAAGCGAAAATATCCAAAAACAAAGAAATTTTTTGAATGCAGTCGCCGAGGAAAACTAATTTAAAATTTACATGTTTCCTATAAATTTATATATATATATATATATATATATTTTTTTGGATATCGCAGAATTTTCTTTTATACCCCATATATTAAATAAAAGATCCAATAAAAAAAATATTATCGTTGTACAAACGCATAATTGAAATACCTCCATTAAATAAATAATGCATAGTTTTTGCACTTATAATTCAGATCATGTATTGTTGTAAGATTTATAACTACCTACTCCGCTTTCATTGTAATTCTTTGATTAGGAATCCAGACTTCAATGAATACGCAGCCTAAGCATTTTATATTGTTAACAAGTTAATCTTTATCTACGGTATGCTGAAATACAAGCTATATTCTTTTACTGTTTTACCAGTTTCAGCTGCTAACTGCTCCTCTTAAAATCAAAAATTGTTAATATAACAAATTATTTTGTTTTTTGAGATTCGATATTATAATAATTATTGCGACTGGTTACTGTACCGTTGAAATGAAATGAAATGAAAAATAAAATATGCTATTTTTTAATTATCCAGCTGAATAGGAAATTATTTCGACTCCATATTAAGAAAAGGAAATATATGAATAGGGCACACAAGCGGAAAAAGTACTTCATAGTTCGGTGCATTTACATACTCGGAATTGTGGGAAATCTATTATCGGGAGGCAAAAATGCTAAATTCACATTCTCAATGTGAGATGCTTTTCACTTAAAAAAATTGTGCTGTAAGATGGAGTACTATTGTTGCAATGTAAGTTCACAATATTCTAGCAGTAGACAGACCATTAAAAGATTAAATGAGTGTTGAAACGACGATGTATAAAAACACAATGGCAGATCAATAATTAGTTTAAAAATAAATTAAACTAAACTATTTTATTAACTGAGTATTTGACCGTTTGCCCGTAAAAATCATAGTCTATAAAAGTGCTGATGTAACCCGTGTACAGAAAGTGGTGAACTAATTTATTGACATACTAGCTGTGCCCGCGCGGCTTCGCATGCGTAGATTTTTAGAACACTGTTTGGATCGTCAAAGAACTTTCGCGAATCCTCTAGAATATTCTCCTTCTAGAATTTTAAAGGAATTCGAATATACAGGAACCTTCTAGGCACACCGACACATTCCGCCACTCAGTTTAGAACCTTATAGAACTTTCGAGAATTTTCTAGAACCTTCTCCTTCCAGAACTTTCGAGAGCAGGTTTTTCCGGAACCTTCTTGACTCACCGACAGTAAGCGCCTATTTTGAAATAATCTGAAGCATTTGCGGCATTTCCATAACAAAACAATAAGCTAGAATGCATATTTTCGTCATCCACTCCCACCCACGCTCAGCCACCACCACCAAACTCGCACATTTTCAATGGGACACCAAGGGCTATCCACCACCGTAACCACCGATGGGTGGTTTTGGCTGGTTGTGGAGAAAACTTGGCGGATAGGGAAACACGGGTTATTATATATATATATATATATATATATATATATTGATTGTTGATATTTATAGCGTTAACTTTGTGGTTGGATATAATAATTCATTTTAAGTAATTAAAAACTTTGTATCCACTTTAAAACACTTGGAGTAACTTTACGTTTACCGGCTTCGATACAACTGTTCCGTGGTTCGGCATTTTATATAGGTAAAATGGCACGAAATGTTAATGTTACAGTAAAGGAACATTTAAGATGTAATAACTTCTCAGAATTCAAAAATCATATTTTGAAAACGGGCCAAACATTTATAAAAGAAAACGGTATTGAGATTCTCGGAGAATAAGCCTTAAATTGGATAACTTAGAAATATATGAAATCAAGACATGCCTGAACACTAAAGCCAATTCCAATATCAATAATATCGTTGTCTGTCTGTCCTTCCATCCGTCCATCCGTTTGTCAGTTTGTCTGTCCCCGTAAATTCTTTATTTTATTTTTTCCGAAAATTTTTTTTTTCCCAATAATTTTTTTACATTTTTTAAAAATAAATTAAATAAATACTTATTCTTAAGAAACCTATACTCAATTGAATTTCACTATATATTTCCCACTTCAGTGTCCACTTTTCAATTACCGCCACCATAACTGTAGCCACGCCCGCGTTAAAAAATGAACCTGTTTACTAAAACGGGTAATGGAATGGATAGTTAGAATGCGTCCGTCCTGATGAAGATACAGCTGTTCGCAACCGTTAGACGTAAAATTACTCCATAAGGCTTACACAAACTTTTTAATAAATTAAAATGAACAATTGATTAACTGCCATACGCCGAGAAGTTTCTCATCAGTTTAATGCTGGAAAAAAGGCACCGTAATCTGTAATTTTAAATCGCTGCTTTAGTAACGTTACCGAGGAAATTTTATTCTGGAGTTACTTTTATTCGACTTCGCAATGTTCTTCATGCAAATATTAATGCGAACACGGATCTTTTTCTCATACTACGTATACGTACTTCCTATTTTATAAGGCAACATTTTACTAAACCATAGTTTTATCATCGAGTAGCCCTGCATACCCTGAGTGATGAAATTCAAGATTATAACGCCCGGCTATGGGCAATATACTACAGCGGGTGAGATTTTAAACAATTTTTCCTACTTACATAAATATACAGATCACTAAATGCAAGGCGGAAAATTAATAGAATACTTTTTTCTTTGAATAAAATATACCTCATTATTTAATTAAAAATATAAATTTCGTAAAACCATAAGCGTTTTAAATCTGTAATTTAATCGGGAAATTGAAAACAAATTAGGTCTTTCTAAGTAAATGTCAAAACGTTCTATAAGATTTAGAGACAAATTCCAAGTTAAGCTGAGAAAAATCCTAAAGAAAATAATCCACCAACTCTTGTTCGCGCTCTGAAAGCCGTTTTGGGTTACGATTGGAAAATATGGCCGCACTAAGTAAATTCAAACATTTAAAAAAATCTTTACTGCTGTAAAAAGTATCAAATAAACTACACTAATCATTTATTTGTTTATTTTTATATGCAAACTGTGCATAGCACCATAGAAAAAATTAGTAAAAGAACAAAATACACAAACAATACACCAATCAACATAAAAATCAAAATTAAAAAAAAAACACATTTTAAAATTGTTCAGTAAATTATAAATAAAATTATATAGATAAGAATATACAAAGACAATCTATAAAATTAAAAACTATATAATGATGTAAAAAAAGAGTCAACAAACCTATGAGTGGAACAGTGAAACAATAGCAGATTTTAATATAGATCGATCTATAATTTTAATATACAACTATCACTGTCTCAGAATCGACAGCATGTTTTTTTTTAAAGTAGTTAAGCTGTTATTATTAGCATGATAGTTTTTTTAGTATATACCTAAATATATTTGTAATTGAAATAAAAATATTTTAAATGTGAATTTTTATGAGACCTGTGGCAAAATAACTGTCCTAAATTTTTTGGATCCTATAAGAAACACATGGGAGTTAAGAAACACTATTTCGTAAGCTATCACTTGTCTATGACACTTTACTATAGCAAGGAATATTTTAACTAACATTCGCTAGAACATTAAATCCGATTCTCGCTTCTAATAGTCGCATTTATTTTTTTCGCCACTTAGGTAAGAACTCGCTTGATTATTTTGCTCGGTATCTGTCCAAAATTTCACGACTGGGCACACCGCAGTCATAACAACTCTCTCCCGTAGCTATCAGTCCCGCTTTAAATACGCGATACGTTGATCCTTCAAACTCATGAGAAGATTCATTTCCTTTCTAGTGTTTAGGAGATAATACGAGATTGCTATACGCCGTTTTCGATCCTTAGTGTTGTGACGTATTGCAAGGACAGTGCGCACTTCCTTTTGCTTACAGTTTCTTTACAATACGATAAGATTTTTTCAGCGAGTCGTATAATAACAGGTTCAAAAGATTCATGTTAGTAATAGGTCCTCAAAGATTTGATTGTGATTTAATAATTATTGTTGTAACGCTAAAATGCACTAGGTTGGATCACGTGGAACGTATGACCGAGGAAAGGATGGTTAAGAACGTATATGCGGCGAGTGTTGAAGGCAGCGGAAACAGAGGCCGTCCGCAAAAATCCTGGCACGATCAGATACTACAAATATTGAAGGAAGGCCACGATAAAAGCCTCAACAACCGTAGAGCATGGATGAGGAAATCAACGGATATAGCCGGAAAAAGCCAAGATAGAATAATGTGGCTAATAATAATAACTACTAGACCAATTGTAAATTTTTTTCCAATAATTGCGAGACATCAAGAATATCAGCTTTAATATTTAAAAATAAATTTTCAAATGATTTAGAAAAACAAAAAACAAAAGACATTATTTATTTTGATATTTTGACATGTATATAACACCCTGATGATGGAAAGGTATTTCCGAAACATGTAGGTGTAATTAATCAAATAATATAAGTAGAATTATACAAATAATACAATCAATATTTTTAATGTGGTATTCTCTACCTCTCTGAATACTCATGCGGGAAAAAAGCGTGAAGATTAGTTGGTTATTCTAGTAGCATTATTCGAAATATCACAGAAAAACGACTTAATCATTTAAAAGTGTTCCATATTTTACAAAATATTGTATTTTTAATTTCAGTAACAATTTACTAAATAATCCTATATACCTACTACTCAAGAAAGTTTGCATAAACTGTGATATTATTTTATGATATAGACTAAACGATTTAACCGAATGATATTACATTTGAATCACGCGCACAAAATTCTCTTGGAAACAAGATTAAAACATTATTGAGTTTGATTTAACTTATTCGTACTTTGGTTGCGCAAAAACTTTGGGGCGCAAGTGAAAGTTAAAACAACTAAATTTCAAGTCGATCTATAACTGTACAATAAATTAAAATGAGAAAGTTCCAAGCAACCCTTATTTGCTTACAAACATGTAGGTAGGTGCCTACAATAACCCTCGTACTTTCCCAAAGCCAGCACTAAAAGTTGACACCAATTTTCCCATAAATATTGGAGATTTATGACTCTTACTTAGACCCAGGGACGAAGTCTTTCTTGATAAATTGGTGTTTTTAACGAAAACCTTGTTTTTTTAATGACCCTCTTTAGTTTTTATGAAAATTATTAGAGAGCTATTTTGGTAGAGAAAATTCAAATGACGGCCCCTAAAAATAATATCTACCAGCATGGGGTTTTACCATTGGGCTGGCTACTTTAGGTTATTTTTATAGAACTCCATAATCACACATACGGAAATAAAACGCTCGTTTTTGATGCTGCTCTTTTGATTAACTTCGCCTCGTCTTATAGGCTTATTGTCAATCTAACTCAATTTAATTCAATGGCATGAATTATTAATATTTCTATATCATTTATAAAAAAAAACTAGAAATATCTACAATAAAAGATGTCTAAATTGTATAATTATAAAGAAAACCGAATATATTGCATGCATGAAATGAAAAAGACAACATTACTCAAAGAGAATTTTTAGGGTTTTTATATTTTAATCTAGCAATGCTATTCCAAAACTATGGATTCTTTAATTTTATATAAATTGTCATACTTATCTACTTATACAGGGTTATTTGTAAAACATTAATAACCTCGCAGGGCTGTATTCCTGCCTTGATTATGAGTTGAAAGTGTTCAAGCTATTATGACTATAGTTAAGGAGATATGCGATATCAAAGTTTGCATTTTTTTTTCAATATTTATGACTTATTTTTTGTAAAACGTTGGACTATCATTACAGTAACTCACATCGATTACGAAAAATTCATTCGTTTCAATAAAAGTTAAATAAAATGATAAAAACCCTGAAAAATGTTTTCCAATTGGAATTCGAAGGTTTTTATTTTTTTATTTGACTTGTATTAAAGGTAATTAATTTTTCATATTCGATATAAGTTATTTTAATTATAGTCCAACGTTTTACAAAAAATAAGTCATAAATATTGAAAAAAATGCATACTTTGATGTCGCATATCTCCTTCACTATTGATATTAGATCATAATAGCTTGAACATTTTCGACTCATAATCAAGGCAGGAATAAAGTCCTGAGAGGTTATTAATGTTTTACAAATAACCCTGTATATGCCCAAAGTAGCATAAATATCTAAGTAAATAGGAATAAAATGACGAAAAATGAACTAATATCAAAAAAATAGATACAGTAAGTTAAAAGTAGTAAGAAGTAAAATAAAATAAAATAAGTAATAAGTAGTTTCATAAGAAAAAAAAATTAATAAATGAAAAATTCAACCTGATAAATACAAATAATTGATCGAGTAGGTACATATGTATATTTTAGTTTATTTTATCATTTAACAAATAGGCACCACAGCTCATTATTGACCCTAATAGATGGTCCTAGAGTGACATTAAGAGTAAGTATGAATATTTTATGAGCATTTTGAATATGACACAATAATTACACAATACACGGTTTATGATAAAATAATAATTAATAATAATACAATAAATTGTAAATAATATTCAGAAAGTATAAAGACCGTCGTAGACTTTCAAAAATAAACAAAATGCAAATCAACAAAATAAATTTTAGAATGAATTCCAGATTAACAAGTTTTTTAACAATACATTTTTATGATAAATTAATAGTCAGTAATGTCTAGATAATATAATAATGTAATGATAATTAATCTTAGATAATATCGATAATCGCTGATAATCGAACAAAATAAAGACAATTACAAATCGATAAATACAATTTAGGAATGAGTTCTAGATTAACAAGTTTTATGATGAGTACGCGGATTCCAAGGTTAACACCGTGTGTCTATGATGAGAATTCTAATTAGCTTCTAATTAGGGATTTGTACATTGTAAATGGCACTGAAATATCGGAAAATTCTTTCATTGTTCTGAGAACAAAACCGAAAGTTAAGGATGCTCGTTTGCGATATCATCTATGTAGTGATTGAATTTGAGAGAGCGGTCAAAAATGATTCCCAGATCTTTAATAATTGGTAGAAATTTAGTGTTGTTCCGCTAATGCTGTTTAAAAATGATTTGGTCTATGTTTTTGTGTGAAAGATGTTTATTTATTTTTTTATTTATTATATTTATTAGAGACACTAACAGGATAATAGGTACATGATACTCTGATAACAAACACTATAGTGAAGACTATGCCCATTATCCCAATTACAAGTGTCTTCGGCACGCTCTAGTAACATGTATTTTTGCAATTAATTATATTTTACATGTACATTTATGTATATTATATATTTTGTGTTTGAGTGTAGTGCGATTAGTATTTAATGAATGATTGATTTAATGGATCTATAGGTTCATGTCATCGTTTAGAAAATGGATGTTGTGTATGAGTGAGTTTTTGAACGAAGATAAGGTGTCTGCAAGAATATCAGCATCAATGTTAGGGTCAGCACAATACAAATTATATGTGGGACACAACCTTGTGATGGGAGAAAAGTAACCGACATTATTAGTGTGTTGACTTATTCTGAAGAACTCCGGGTTTCTTATACGGGATATGTTGAATTAAACTTGTCAATATTGAATTAAAGATCGTTTTGAGTACACCATTTTTGGAGAATATACGCAAAGTATAAAATATAAGACAAGTAGAGTAGTATTTTGTGTGTATTGTGTATGAGCATTAAATATACCAAGAGATCTGTATAGATACCTAGGCGACGCAATATAATATATCTATATTATTATATAATATATCTCTATTAATATGGGTTAAATCGAAGGCTTACAGGGTACCATATGTGAGTTCTAACTACTTTGGGGGTAACCCGCTCTAAATTCTGGTCGTCAGACCAGTCGTCTGCCGACGTTTCGTGAGATCTTTCGACAACGTCGGCAACGACTGGTCCCTGACGACCAGAATTTGGCGCGGGTTACCCCCAAGTAGTTTAGAACTAATATATATATATAGATATATATATATATATACATTTATATATATATAATATATATAATTATATATAATCGGAGAATTCATAATACAGTTGGTGGGCTAAATTTAAATCATAAAAAAAATCGAAATTCTGAGTTATAGGAAGGAAACGCGTCTCAAGTTCATTAAATAATAAGAATAAAAAAATGTGTTATTTTTCCAAGCATATGGCTATTTATTATTATATTCCTCGATTTCTGTACTATGTAACGTTTATAAATTCCGACATAACTGAAGTTTTCTGGTACATAATGTACGTATTACACATTAATCATACTTACACGAAAGATTTTCAAATTTGGTAGAGACCGCGCGGGTGAGCTCGCGTGACGTCAACCGTTAATCCAGTAATCGGCTTACAATATTTGACTTAGGCTTGGGAAAATTGGGTACCTAAACAGCGAACTAGTTTAACTGCAATATAAATAGATTTCAAAACGTGCGATTTTTTAAGCGATCGTTATTTATGACGGCCGTTTAATATTTCATTAAAGGAGCGGTCGCGGGTCCAGCTCCGCCCCGGAATCATCCCCGTTTCCTCCCCTCAATCCGCCCCTGGAGGCAAGTAATCCGACATTATTTTGAATTTCTTGATTTATTGAATATCCAGATTAATGATTACGTCATCACGCAGGACCGTTAAATAACACGTTATTTAGAAAATTTAATGCAACAGTATTATAGTAATTGCCTGGTCGATAAATATTTTTTATGATTGAACATAAAAAGATTTACTTATGTATTTTTAAGATTTTTACATTTGATATTTTTAGAACAAGCTGATTCAAATATATACCTCTATATATGTGGCAATACCCTCAATACAACATAGATATTTTAATTTTTATTGAAAATATATTTTATAGTGAAGTTGCAGTATGTTTGTTTATATTTAGGTTAATATCCCTAATTGAGTTTGTAAAAAAATATTTTATTTTTTCACTATTAGTTTCGAAAAAATCATAATGTTTCATCTACAGGTGAAGACAAACTAGCTAGGTACTTTTTAAATAAAGAATTTTAACAATGGTTCCGTTCAATTTTAAATGATTAAATTTAAAAATAAATCATGTTTAGGTAGTGAAAATATAACTCAAGTAGAGGTAACAACGTAAATATAATTAAATATTTTAAATAATCTGTCATTATAATCCTCCACAGTGTAAATGCCAATTCCATCAATATTATACTTTCGTGATATTTAAAATAAATGAAACGAATCATTAAGAAATATATTATAGAAAATATATCTTGTTGGTGTAGTGGTGTAGTAGGTAACTTGATGTTCACTTAGTGATCTGGTGGTCGGTGGTTCGAGCACCATTTCAGGATACTAGCAAGTCGATCTTATTTTCAAAGCAAGCTTTTAGCTTGAATTTAATAATTTATCGAAATAATTATATCTGGATGCGAACCTGGAACTCCACAAAACAATCAGTTTCAATCAAAATAAAAAGATATTTAATACGTTTTCTATATCTCGTATTCTTTGAAATTTGTTCGTTTGGTGGGCCAACGAAAATTCACTGGGTTATCTTAGCATCGCTGATCGGGGAAAATTTCCGCTCACGTAAGCGAATCTTTTTCCTTCTTTGTTCACAGTCTTTACAAGTTTTTTGATGTGACGAGGATTAAAGAAATTTTCCTTTTGTCGACCAAAGCTGGATACGCGATATTTTTTCGCGTATTCGCTGTGCGGTAGAGTTACTTTTTATCGTACTGTGGCCACTCCTTGCTCTGCTGTCCCATTTACATATGAAGCCGAAAAATGTTATATACATTACCTGAAGGCCTGTGGAAATTGGTACAACTTTGTGTTCCACAAAAAGTTCCACAAATGCTCTTTATATATTGTATTATGCACGATTATCATGCGTTTCTTCATCGAGAGTTTATTTTAAATGGGCTACCTGAGTAACAAAAGCGAATCTCAATTAGTGAATAATGAGTTGTTACTAAAATAAGTTAAAATACCTTACAGTAAATCATTTTAATTAAATTTAAAAGGAAATTTGTTTATAAATATAACCAGAATAACTTTATAAATTTATTCAACCGGTTTCGTAAACAATTGAATTTTAATGAATTAATTTAAACAAAATCTATTTTAATCACCCCGACGGTATTACAGTTTCCAAAATCAGTTGGACAAATATGTAAACTCTAACTAACTAACTAACTAACCATCACGCTGTTTCCAGAGGGGTAGGCATAGAGGATAGAACGCCACACTCTTTTGTCCTGCACACCACTTTTTCCCTCACCCACTTTCATGCACGCTTTTCGGTTATTGAAGCTTCTAAGAGGGCCATTCTCCAGTATTCATCTTGTCGTGGTATTTTGTTATGCCAGGTCTTCCGCGAACGCCCTCTGTTTTTGCTGCCTTTAACACACGTCTCATATTTTTTTTTTACCATCCTTTCATCACTCATCCGTTTCCACTGTGCTGGATCTTGCGGATGAATGTATTTTTCAAATAATTGATGAATTATGGATAAAACAAGATCATTGTTATTCGATGGAAATGCAGAAATAAATTTATTCCCTTTTCCATAAACTTACATTACTACTAAGATGACGTTTTTTGATGGTCCAAGTCACAAACCAGTTAATTTAATTTATTCATTTATCAATTGTTTCAGTTGAATTTCAACATGGATGCGCTAGGCAAATTGGCAACACTAAGAAAGTGATCATATTAATTTACAAAAAAATTGATTACTATAAACGCAGTATCATGATATTGAAATACGTATTGAGAATAAAATAAAATAATTTTAAAATTACATTATGTCTTTAAAATTGTGCGTTGGAGATTTCAGTCCCTACATTTGTATTTAGGTACCTAGAGGTACATAAGAAAGATTTTTTGAAGTGAAACATCATCAGTGGATCAAAAGATTTCTGGTTCAAAACCTGGTAGAATCGGTAATAATAATAATAAGAATAAAATATTTGTTTAGTTAAATCAAAAAGTTAAATATGCTCGTTATTTTAATATTTATGTTACTATTTATTTATTTCATAACCATCATTATCTTCATCCCCTTGTCCTAGTGCTTTCATATTACCCTGTCTTGTGCTGCTCTCGAATTGCTTGAATTATCCTAATTTCGAATGTCGTCTGTTTGTAACTCGCTGGAATAACTACAAGACTGATGATGACTAACCGCTAATACACTCAAGTGTTGATCAGCGTGCAGTTCATGCTACACACAAGGGTCGTTATTAATTTTTCACGGGTTTACGGCTATACGTTATATGGTTTTCTCAAAAACTGGTAAGCAGTGTCGTGGTGTCATCATAGCGATGATCAAACCATTATTTTAGCCTGTTGCATACGGTACTGTTATTTGGGATTTGTTCGTATCGTTTATTGGTATTTGATATAACTGTCGTCTAGTGCCGATGGTTGCCTGTCCAATTGAAAAATATCAGTAACCATTAATGGTTACAATCACATACAAATCTCCAATAACGGTTTATGTGTCACCGGTTAAAATAACGTAGCCAGTTGACTCCTCGAAGCATGGAAAGCTTCAATGTACACATTTTACAGGAACCGAAAATATTGTACTGTAATCCAAAAATAACATTATTAGTTTGGGCGTGATTTTTTTTTTTCAATTCAATTCAATTCAATTCAATTTATTTCATGATAATATGTACATGACAAACAAAATGTTTAAGGCATACATATTAGGAAGTATATATCAAAAATGAAAATATTTAATAAAATAAAAATAACATAAAATCTGGTCAAAGGTGTAGGAGAATCCCGCTTCGGAAAACCTCCTCAGACACATGGAATATATCAATACCCAAAGCGATTTTGTTCAGCATAGCTGTGGCTCTTCCAACAGGCATAACCATCGGCAGGTTGGTCCTGTATATTGGAATGTGAAACAATCTATGCTGACGATGTCTAGGGTAATTATCAGGAACATACAAACCAATGCTCTGCATAATTTCAGGATTATCGATCACACCGCGCAACAATCGATAAAAATGTGTAATCAAATACACATTCCTTCTAGTCTCTAAACTATTGTAGCCAAGCATACCCTGGAGAAACTCGGTTGGGTAAAGCCAAGGATAATGCCCGTACTCTCTCATGTAGAGATATCTCAGAAACTTCTTTTGGACTTTCTCCACCATAAGAGAGTACTTGCCCTCATGTGGCCCCCAGATCATCGAGCCACTCTCGAGTCTACTCCGCACCAAGGAGTTGTAAAGAGTTCTGAGTACGCGGGGATTATGACCACAATGCTCATAAATCATACGCTACGCAGAATTGACGCATTGAATTTGACGCACTGCTAAACTATACCTCCACACAAACGAATTCTGTGATTGGTCATCAACTAACGAGCATCAATTTAGGAATATCCACAAAGCTTCATCACGCATTCAATATGGGCATTTTTTGTGAAAGCTAAAAAAAGGTTTATTTCAATTGTTTTTACGAGGGTCCATAGTTTTTAAATATTATTTGTAGTGTAGTTACCTAAATATACACAGAACAGTAGTTGTTCTCAGATTTTCACGGCCGTTTGGAATTATCTGCGTAGTTTTCTGGGATATTCTGCCGTGTGCGTATGCGACCTCTCTGGCCGAAATTTCCGAAACGTTGGCCAGAGTGATCGGATACACACGGAAAAATATCCCAGAAAATTACACGTAGAACATTACAGTTATTATATTAAAATCAAGATATAATTACGTTTATTATTTCAAGTGAATGAAAAAAAACCACATAAGACATTGTTTTCATTATAAATATTTTTTACGTGCGAGGTTTCGACTTCCATTTTATTATAATTTTGCTTCTTGATGAAGAGATTCATTATTATCACATTGGTACTAACTTAAATTTAAGATAATCGGGAAAATCATTTCGTTAGTATTTGAATTAAGTATCACTGGCATTTTGATATGATGGAAGTTTTTTCCAGAATTACAACCAGCTTTTGTTTCGTACCAATTTTCAATTAAATAGATGAATTCTTAAGTTTCCGTAATTTAAATAATTTTAGAATGGCACCAAAAAGCGTGTATGTATGTATATGTAACGCCATATATAAGAATAAATTGTCATCGACATCAAGTCGATGTGCAAAATTTCAGCTCGATTGGATGACGGGAAGTGCGATAATTTTTACTTCCAAGATTTTTCCAGAAGAAATCAAGACCGGCGCGATGGTGAAATTAATATAAAGGATTTAATGAAAATGGATTTATTAGAATATCATCAATATCGTAGTCTTATATTCCTAAAAGCAATTCTTTTTATTGAAAAATGCTATTGAGAAATCACGGAGAGATTAAAAATTATTATATTCTTCTTAAATTAATCAAAATCACAATTAATGTAGTGTTAACTTTGCTGCCAAGACCCTCAGCAACAATGAAACATGGCTATATATTTTTGTAAACACTATAAAATGTTATCACCCGTGAATGTGAAATAAATCTATTTCTTATGCTCTTGATAGATTAATAATAATATGTAATGATCATGGATAATTAACATAGCGCCATTATCGTAAAAAATACTTGAAGGGTGCTTAGTTATCATTCATAATAATGACACCATAGCTACAGTATATGCTAAAATGTTCGGTATTTCTTACGTGCGGTTTCTTGGCTGCAGACCGCTGGGACGGCTTCCTCAATTCTTGGACCATCTTGTGCCATCAGTCTCCGCAGCGGATTTGTCTTGTGACGTGTTCCAAGTATTTTGTGGGCGCTATTTCCTCTTCAGATAAGATAGACTTTGCTCAGCATCCAATTATGTCAAATGGTGCAGATGAGTTTCGAAATACACGTCGCTAGCACCATGTTTCTAATACGTCTATCTTCTTGGATCAATGTCCGTTTCTCAGATTTATACGGAAAGCTTGGGAAGACCAGTGTTCCGTCAATATTCGCCTTCTTAGGTTCACCTGCTGTGGTTGTTTTATTCGCATCCATTTCTGCAGATATTTAACGGTTGACTGCTCTCAGCAGCTAACTCGACCACTATTTGCAGATCTGTACTGCGCAGCTAACACACAGTGTTCACTTAAATGCGATGTTTTCCTAATTGGCACGAGGATATTAATTAATACACGCTTGTATAGAACGATGTGGCCTTCTATTCCATTAGTAAAAGTAAAAAGCTCGCGGTTTTTTACATATCAGCGATTTGAATCAGCACCAGTATCATACAAAGATGAGTTTTATTTATTTAAAACACCAGTAATAATTGGCCAAGTATAGCCAGTTAAGGTAGTAAAATAATGAAGTATTGCGGTAAATTAAACAGCGGTAAAATGCTTTAATTTTTTTTTATATTAAGAATATTTGAGTTTGTTCAAATTTTTTTCAAGAACACAATACTGTGGCAACTCTGCCAATGCCGGTCCCAAGCCCGGATGCAAAAGGAGGAGGGTTCGTGGGTAAGGTCAGCTGCCTGCCTGCGGTGAAAAAGTAGCAAGCTCACAGTCCGGAACACCAAGCCTCGGAACACAGTGGATCCAAAAAATCTCCTAAGAATAACTGAGATGAAGACTCTCCGACCCATTGCGGGACTGACAATCCGAGACCGAGTGAGGAATTCCGAAATACGAAGGACTTGTGACGTCGAGGATATTGTCCGATGGGGAAGATCTAGAAGACGTTACTGGAGAGATGATGTGGAGAGAGCTTGTACTGAGAGAGTAGTGAGCATAGCAGCGAACAAGCTGCCGTCTGGTACCAGACTCCCAGGAAGACCGCATAAAAGATGGCGATATAGCTGGACATCTGTATCCCAGGAACAGGCTCCGAGCAATGACAGGACGCAGTCCTAGATGAAGCAGAAGAAGAAGAAGACAATACTGTATTTTATCTTCATGTATAATGGAAGTGGAATTTGTTAACGTTACGTAGGGTAAAGTGATCACTTAAGCCAGCCATATCCCGCCAGAATCTCCTTCTGGATCTACTTCATCGTGTCCTATGTCTTGCGAGTTTTCCTTATGTCTTCATTTCGGACACGGTCACGCATAGTTTTTCCAGTAATGGATCTCAGCACCTTCATTTCAGTTGTTCTGTAGAGACGCGGGCCGACACTGGTGTCACAATAGGTCGCACGCATGTCTCGTATATTTTGACCTTACTTTCAATGCGGTACAGATATTTTTTAAAATTAATAAAAACAAACCATTCAGCCGCGACGGGGTTCACTTGTCTTTCCGGATGTCCTGTCATTGGCCAGGACCGGGAGCGCGGGAAACGTCGGAGACAATAATTCCCCCCGCCCGCGGCCTCCCTGCAGATCATAAATAACCCCCGACCGCCCGCGCCGCGCGCCACCCCTGTCAGAGCACGGTGGCCCGTAATTAATAAATATTGAATACGCCACGAGAAGCTGTTTCCGGAACTGCTTCATTTTTGCCAAGCAGATACCGCCGCCACTGGGAGCCGACTTAAAGTGAGTTATTCTCTAATTACACGTTATTTCATTTCTCGGTCTTAAGAATTAATTACACTTCGGTACATTAACTCTACGCTCAAGATCAGTGTATTGCACATACACAAATATAATAACACGCGGGTTATTTTTATAAATAATTATAAATTATAGATTATAATGATATTGTCATGAAATGGTAGAATCGGAAGGAATAGCACGCTATCGAAGTTTCTCGAACAGTCCACGCCAATCTGGAATCGACTGGGCTATTCTCGTAGTCACGTATTTGAAGGTTTTGGACATGTAGGGGGACTAATAGAAATGTGTAGAACGTTCTCGAGGTATTGCAAAATCAACATTTTATATTAAAAGGTAAGCAAGTTTATTGTTTTGACAAGTACGACGTATAAGTCCACAGACAAAGCGGTGAGGCCAGCGCATTTGTGACCAAGCGACACATGTTCGGCGTGGGTATTTATGTGTGAAACTGAACAGTGCTCCAATTAAATTTGTGTCCAGTGACTTTGCGAATTAAATGAATGTTTAAATAATTTTAAGTGTTTAATTTGCCTCCCACAGCCACAATACCACAACACAATATATTAAAATCTGAATACTACAATAATAATTGTGAATTTTACGAAATAGATATGTTATCCGGATTCATTTCGTAGAAGTTCAGAAATTATTTATTAAATTGATACTTTTGTTTCAACTCCCATACATTATTTTTTTGTTTTTGTAAATGTCTATATTTCAGTTTTAATTTTTAATATACGTTGTATACTGATAAAGAGATAATTGGCCCCGAAACACGTTTAGAATAAGTATTTTCATTTTATTAATATGAAAATTATTATACTTTGAAATGTCTTCGTGAGTCATGGCTCACCCTGTTTAAAAAAGGGTTACAAATTATCTTTTTCACCTACTCATTTATTCTTTTTCACAGTCAATTAGAATATTTAAATATTCTTCTTGAAAGCACATTTTAATAAGGATTTACATATTCTAGACTGAACTGTAAAATTTGTCTCCTTGACAGATATATATTTTTAAGACTATCAATTTATTAACAAAATTTAATGTAAATATAATGATTTTTTCGCATTAAAATAGAGAATAACCGAAAAACTGTCTTCATTTTTGGGTTATTTTTATTACATTTTTTATAATGCTTTGGATTACATAAAAAATATACAGGGTTATTTGGAAAACATTAGATATTATTAATGTTTTCTTCGACTCATAATCAAGGCAGGAATATAGTCCTGCGAGACTATATTCCTGCCTTGATTATGAGTCGAAAATGTTCAAGCTATTATGACTAATATCAATTGTAATGGAGATATGCGAAATCAAAGTCCGCATTTTTTTTCCATATTTCTGTTTTTAAAAAAAAAAACGTTAGACTATCATTACAGTTACTTGTATCGATTACAAAAAAATTCATTCGTTTCAATCCAAGTTAAATAAAATGATAAAAACCCTGAAAAAATTCCAACTGGAATTCGAAGGTTTTAATTTTTTTATTTGACTTGTATTAAAGGGAATGAATTTTTCATATTCGATGTAAGTTAATGTAATGATAGTCCAAAGTTTTACAAAAAGAAGTCGGAAATATTGAAAAAAAAATGCAAACTTTAATGTTGCATATCTCCTTAACTATTGATATTAGGTCATAATAGCTTGAATATTTTCGACTCATAATCAAGGCAGGAATATAGTCATGTGAGGTTATTAATCTTTTCCAAGTAACCCTATATAACCTCAACCTGCCAATCGTTTATTGTATATGGTACAATGAAATATTGGCCAGTTGTAAAAATAAACCATAAATAAAAAATAACCGTAAAATAAAATTCTTAACAAAAAATATTCTAATTAGTTAAATGTAGTAAGTAGGTATGATACATATATATAAGTAGATATTTTTATGTAATTTATATCAATCTACAGTAAAATAAATTATTTTTACTCCCTTTCTTTTAACTCATAGCGTCTGTTTGTCTACTTGTCGTCTTGTCTGCTTATCTGACGAAAAAACTTTCGATTGATTTTTAAACCTTTTGCCATGATCCAATCGAGCTGAAACTTTGCAAGCAGACTCGTGGCGACGATCAAGAAGATCTATCAAATTTTCGTTAAATAAAATTAATCAATTTTTGGATTTTTCAAATTTTGAATGGTTTTTTCATACAAATTATTAAGTTGTATGAAAATATTTCAACGCGTCTGGTAGACGCAAAATCTAATTATAGTATAATTTTGGATTTTTGGAAATTTTTTACTACTCCCTTTCGTAGCGTCGCCCGACCGAAGCCCAATGCGTAGGTTAAGCGCCAAACCAATTTCCACTAGTAAACTATTATTTGCATTCACAATCATACATAATGATTTCCAGTTTAAATAATAAATTCAATTTTATTAACACACTAGCTGTTTATACCCGGCGTTGCACGGGTTAAGGATTAGTTTTAAAATAAATTTATGAAGGTAAACGAAGGTTCGATTCGAATGGTATAGATTTGCATCGAAAATATATCAGGGGGAGGTGAAAGGGTTAAAGAATAGGGGGGATATGTCACCAATGTTATCCGCCGGGTCCTAACGAATAAGTTTCCAAATGTTGTGTACGATCAGTCAAACGGTATAGATCTGCATTAAAAATATATCAGGGTAGGGGAAGGGTTAAAAGAATAGGGGGAAATGTCGCACACAATACTCGGCGAGACCTTAAGAATAAGTTTACAAATTTTGAGTCCGATCGGGCAAACGGCACAGATTTGCATCGAAAACATATTAGGAGAGGGGAAGGGGTAAAATAATAGGAAGAAAATGTTGCATGTTTTACCTGCCGAGTCCTTAAGAATCAGTTTCCAATTTTTCAGTCCGATCGGTCAAACGGTACAGATTTGTATCAAAAATATATCAGCGAAGGGGAAGGGTTGAAAGAATAGGGGGGGAAGTGTGAAATATGTTACCCGCCGGGTCTATAAGAATAAGTTTCCAAGTTTTGAATCCGATCGGTCGAAAGGTACAGATTTACATAGAAAATATATCAGGGGAGGGAAAGGCTTAAAATAATAGGGGTAAATGTTCCATATATTATCCGCGGAGTCCTTAAAAAAAAGTTTCCAAATTTTGAGTCCGTTCGGTCAAATGGTTCAGATTGGCATCGAAAATATGTCAGGGGGAGGGGAAGGGTTAAGATAATAGGGAGGAAATGTTGCTTATGTTACCCGCCGAGTCTTAAAGAATACGTTCCAAATTTTGAGTCCGATCGGTCAAACCGTTCAGATTCGCATCAAAAATAGGTCAGGGGGAGGGAAAGAGGTAAGATAATAGAGGGGAAATGTTGCCTATGTTACCCGCCGGGTCCCAAAGCATAAGTATGCAAAATTTGAATCGAATCGGACAAACGGTGTGGATTTGTATAGAGAACATACAGACAGACAGACAGACATACAGACATACAGACATTGAGTTTTATAGGTATAGATAACAATGAAAGCAAAATGTTTCCCAAAATGAATGTAAATTAGTTATTTTGTTTCCCTCATGTGGTCAGGGTTGGGAATCTTTTTAGGTTTTTTTTTTAACGAATAACAAATCTGCCATGCCTGGAGGCACGACAGATCATATCAGATTAATTTTGAAAATGTGGCACTGTCGTCATTGTTTAATTACAATTCTCTTAGCCTTTTTTCCAATCGGAGTAAATATTTTTACCTTTTTACGAAAACGTCAGAAGAGAACTTTGGTATTAAGCTACAGAAATAAGCTTTTTGTATTCTTGTCTACTTACTTCGTAGAAGGGATACTCATCGATTGCTCTTTTTCAAGGGTCTTAGATCTTATTTCTAACTATATTGGCCTATTTATTATATTAACAAGTTAAATAAATTATAAAATTGTAAGTTCGTGTATTTCAAGATCGCTTGCGAATTCCTAATTTTTGAAATAAATTCCACAATGAGTTCTTTTTACAGTAAAATAACAGTACCTTTTGACTCCCTTGATATTAACTCGTGGCGTCTGCTTGCTTGCTTGCTTGCCGGCTTGCCGGGTCAAAAAAATTTGGATCGATTTTTGACCCTTTTCCCGTGATTCAATCGAATTGAAACTTGGCAAGTAGACTCGTGGCGATGATCAAGAAGATCTATCAAATTTTCGTTAAAAAATAATAATTATAGTATAATTTAGGATTTTTAGAATTTTTTTTTTTTCAAATAGGAATCATTAGAAAAGTTTGATTACTAGCATAGCGGCCCGATAACGTCGCGGAATATTTTCTAAATTTGAATTACTCCGTCGGTATACATAATAGGTACTTCACTACGAATGTCGAAAATCTAAATTGACTGACAAATGTTTTTAGAATTTAATCCTCAAAGCATGAAGTGTCTTATCGAAGCTCAAAACATCTGACATTTTAGAAATTAATTAAATTAATTAATTAATTAAATTAAATTAAATTAAAAAATTAATAAATTAAAATAAAAAAATAAATTAAATTACTGTAAGTTTAATGTTATGTTATATGTTTTAATTCGTCTTTAAAATTGTTGTTATATTTTACAAAGAAAGGGAGTATAATAAAAACTTGGTTTTTATGGGTTTAAGTATGAAATAGCAAATGTAAAATCATTTTAATAACCTTAATTTGATTTTTTTTAAATAATTTTCCAGGATAGTACAATACCTTTTTACTCCCTTTCTTTTAACTCGTAGCGTCTGCTTGCCAGTTTGTCTGACGAATAAACTTTGGATCGATTTTTAACCCTTTTCCCGTAATCCAATCGAGCTGAAACTTTGCAGACAGACTCGTGGCAACGATAAAAATGATCTTTCAAATTAATTAAAAAAAAATAATTATAGTATAATTTTGGATTTTTCGTAAGTTTATCACTCGCTTTCGTAGCGTCGCCAGGCTCGAGCCCAATGCGTAGGTTAAGCGCCAAACCTGTTTCCACTAGTAAATGAGAAAGGGAGTATAATAAAAACTTGGTTTTTATGGGTTAGTTTTTTTACAGTCGAAACTAGCTAATAAAAATAATAAAAACTTATGAATAGTGCAAGAATGTTTTTTCCCTAAAAGTAAAACATTATTAGTTTTATTTTGGACTCTGATCAAAAGCCGGGATATTCAGGATATTCGAATCTTGAATGGAATTTTGTAGCTTTGGTTCTCGAAAAACTGATCTAAGGTGTCAAAATTGATAAATAAAATTGTCTCGAAAGCTTACGATTTTTTTAATAGTAAAATTTTGCTATTCTGGTTAATCATGAGGTTTTCGAATACCCTGCATATTTCAGTAAAAAAAGTATAAATTCAATATGTTTCTGTCCATCGTTTTAGAATGTTTCTTGCTTGAGTTTGATATCGATGATAAGAACAACACAATTTTTTATCATTTATTAGTAACATGTTTGTAACATGTTATCATAAAAAATGATGAAGGTATTTTTAAATATCTTCTGCTTTCCGGCCACATGTAGATTTTATTTATATCCTTCTGGCAATGACAAGTGTGAAAAATGAGAATTAAATCATTTTTTGTGGAAATTCTATGAATATGTATACTTATAAAATCAATTACTTGTATGGTGGAGAAATTAACCAAATAATTACAAGAAACTATCAAAATAGCATTATGTCAATTGGTAAAATTTTGTCTCTAAATACCTCAATTTCTAACGTTAAAAAAATTATTTTTTATAGATATCTGAAAGACAATTTTCTGACTTAAACTACTATAGTAAAATATTTTAGATGTAATTAAACAGACCTGGGAGCTCAAAATATTGTCATATAGCTCAATATTCTTGCACAAAGATAAGCGAAGGAAGCAACGAATAACTTATTATGGGAACATTATTTTCTTTCTCTGTTCATACAGAATAATAAGATTTTTTATGATGTAACGTTATTATAGCCGCCGATCTTTGGGATGGCGAAATCATTTCTCATAAACTTTCTTATGATTTTGCCAACTTCGCGACTGGCGTAATTTATAAGTGGGTTTGTTTATGTAGTTATAAAATTATTTAAAAAATATTGTTTACACGCGCAGAAAACAAAAGTTCAATATAAATTTGTATGTTTATATTAAGCTTTCGTTTTTCGTATGTTTTTTCCTGATGATAGGACTTTGAAGTTTCAGCATCGAGGATTAAACACGTAGGTACATAAAAACCTTTTTTCATTATGGTTGAGCGTATAAAAACACTTTAAAACACAGCTGCTTTTGAGTGTTATGGAATATAAAAAGAGATATTAAAACAAGTGCTCGCACCTAATATAATATTACGTTTTCATGTAAATGTAAGTTGTAGAATAAGCGCGGTTATATTATTATATTTCTTAATTTTAGAAATGTCCCGAACGTCCATTCAATTTTTATTTCTGTGTTTGTGTAACAATTTTTTCTATTTCTATTTCATTCAAATTTGATAGTTTTTCAATATGAAATATTACATCATCATCATTGGTGGAAGTATTTAATATTAAAAAATCCGATCGGACGAACGGTACAGATTTGCATTGAAAATATATCAGGGAGAAGGAAAGGGGTAAAATAATAGAGGGTAAATGTCGCCTGTGTTACCCGCCAGGTTTTAAAGCATAAGTATGCAAAATATGAATCGAATCGGACAAACGGTGTAGATTTGTATAGACAACAGGCAGGCAGACAGACATTGAGTTTTATAGGTATAGATTGCGCATCATCAAATCAATCATATTGAATCCAAAGAATTGAAGGATGGATGTTAAGGCTACATTTTTTTAATACGAATTACCTTGTTCAGTTCCAAGAAGCAACTGTGAGTAAAAAATCCTAAAGACAGTTGCAAAAGTAGATTTTAATTATCTCAAAAAGAGCGGGATAAAATTTGTGAAAACGAACGCCATGAACAAACCTTAGTTAAAATATTTGGCTTGGGTTTTGACAAATTTTTTGAAAATCGTCAAAAATATTTTATATGAAAGGATAACAAAACATAGCAGTATTTTATTCAAATAACATATATATGATAAGAAATAAATAATCGGGGAATAGTAAGATTTTAATATATATATATATATAGTATATATATTCTATATATGATATATATTATATATTATATATATATAACTAAGATAATAAAAGAAAGAGCGTTTGCTTGAAATATTACAGTTACGTCTCCAAAATTTTTTAAATTCAAAAATGATTTTGAAAATTGACGTCGCACACTCGGGCACCCAGGTTTTATAAGCGTCTAGTCATCATCAGTGTTGTTGTTGTAATTCCAGATTGATTCCGGCAAGAGCCAGCACAAATTATTTCTCAACAAATAATTTAGACAGTCATTATATTTTTTAAAACAATGGCACAATGTTGCCTATTTACCCAAAATAAAAAGTTCCTATCAAATTTTCTTATAATAATTTTCTAACTTGACAATTTGATATGAACATTTCTTTCTTAACTCTCATTAGGTTTACATTTATTCTTAATATTTATTAGAAAATATCTACCAACAATCGACTTATCGACTTTAACGGATGTCAAATATACATTTTCTTAATGTATCAGTTTTATGATTAAATAAAGTTTTGTGATTATAATACATAATTATTATAAAGTTTTTCTTTATACATCTTCAGATTTGGGTTGTAAAGGGATGATATGAGATGAAATCAAATATCTTTTGTTTGACTTCTTAATGAATATTAATGTACAGAGCATGCTATCCAAATACAATTATTATTGACATGTTATATATGTATATTTAAGGAATGAATAATTACACGTTAGATCCTGTTCCATTTTAAACCAAGCTTATCTGGATAGATTGATGTATAATTTATCTTGATAAATTTCTAAGAAAAATACCAGCATGAACATGACCACTAAATAAGAAGAAAATAAGAAAATATTTAGAAAAAAAAAAACAGGATCGCAAAACAGTGGAATGAAGTTTAATGGAAAACTACCCTGGATGTTAGGAAAAAAAAAATTATGCTTTCATTTTAAGGCCCCAGACCACTGTGAAAAAATATTTTTTGTCATTTTTTTCATTTTCTGAAAGAAATTTTGCATTTGTTAAGAATTATATTAAGAATGCTCTCAACAAATATTTTTAAGAAATTTGTAAAATTGATGGAGTATGTTGAAATATCCTTCAGCTTTGAACGCGTTTTTCTCAAAAGTACATTTGTCTACTTGGTTGACAGCATATCAGAAAAACTATACATCCGATTTGCATGCGCCTAGTCGTAAACTGTTTGAAAATTCAGTCTCTATGTCACCAAGTAGGGATTTTTTTTATAAAGTTTTCTGTTTTTTTTTAATAAATGATGAAAAATTTCTATAAAAAATCGAAAATAAAATTCGCTAGTTCGCCATCTTTTTTTCAGATATAAAAATTCCCCTACGTGATGCTTTAAACCTATGTATCTAGTTTCTAAATATATTTTTATTTTATTTTTCGGTTGTACCCTATGGCTTAATAGCTATCAACCACCAAGCGGCAAATTCGTGTCCTCTTGGAAGCAGCGTACACCGAAAAATATAATTTAGGTTTTAGTACAAAAATTTGTATGCAGTCTTCAATATGTATATACTATGAGTAATAAATAAAAAAAATTCCATGTTTCTCATTCCATATATCGTTTGCTTGAAAATAATTACGAAAAATACACCCTCAAACCGCGCGCGCACAGTGGTCTGGGGCCTTAATGAAATTTATATTAATTATATGTTATTCTGTTTATATGAGAAAAAAATATCTTGAATTACCTAGTTAAAGCATAAATACAAAATCATCCGGCTACGTGGTGCGCAAGGCACATTGGACAATATCGTCTAGCTCAGGGGTCTGCATAAGTGGCTCTCCGGTCGCATGCGGCTCTGCATAGTAGCGAAGGGAAAAACTTCATTTCAAAATGAAGACTACAACACACACACGTTCACCAGTTTGAAGACTACAAAGTGTACACTACAATTGTAGTACTACGAAATGAAGTGAAGTAATGAAGTAATTGTAGTATTAATGAAGTGAAGTAATGTAATGAAGTGAAGTAATGAAATGAAGTAATGTAATGAAGTAATTGTAATAGACGATATTTTCTCCAAAGTAACATTTGGCGACCTAAAAAAAAAAAAAAGGTCGCCAGACACATTTCTTCGTTCGATTCCAAAAAATTTTCAAACCATGGGGGGGGGGCTTTGTTACAGTTTCCAAAAATTTCTCCATTTAGCTACATCAACTTCCCAAAAATTTTTCAAACCATGGGGGGGGGGTTGTTACAGATTCCAGAAAATTCTTCATATATCTACATCAACTACAAAAAATTTCACGTAAAAAATACACTATTTAAGATGTGTTTCTCATACTTTCGATAACTTTGAAGTGTATGTACTTTGTAGTGTTCGCTTTGAAATGAAGTGTACTATTTGAAGTTTATACTTTCAATAACTTTGGTGTTTGTAGTTTGTAGTGTGCACTACACATCAAAATGTGCGAAGTGTGCACTTCAATGTAGTGTAGTACTACATTGTAGTAGTGAGTACAGAGCGGACCCATCACTACTGCATAGACATTTGCGGCTCTTCAGACATAAACTCAGAACTCCAGCGTTTAAATCAGAATTCGAGTTCCGTATTTGACAACTGGACACAAATAATGCTAGCTTTGCGGTTTCTCTGGAAATAGTCCTCTAAAAGAAGAAAACCGTTCACAGATGGTGTTACATTAAAGAATGCTTTGTAAAAGAATCTGAAAAACTTTAAAAAAAAAAACCGACCACGGAAAGAATAAAAGAATTGCCTTTATCTGCGAAAATGGTGCAAGACAGAATTGCCAAAATGTCTTCGAATGTAATAGAGCAGCAAGTCAGAGATATTAAGCCAGCTTCTACGATAACAATTGCAACTGATGAGTCGTGTGATATTAGTTATACAGTACAAGTAACCCCCGTTGGGCGATATATGTCAGCACAAGGTCCCAAAGAAGGAGGCAAACACGCGGAGGAGATATTGCGAATACTACAGAAACATATATAGAAAAAACTGGAATTGACCTAAAGTAAATAATTTCCATTACTACTGATGGAGCTAAAAAGTACGACAGGCGTAAACAAAGGTAAATTTCAGTTTTAACTAGAAAAATTCCCACGATCCACTGAGTGCATCACGGTTGTGATGATAAAATGGATGAAAATTTACAATCATGTATTCAATTGAAAATAAAACTATCAAAAGCGATGCATGGTCGTCGTTCTTATAACATTTATAATAAAACATATCGAATTTGTTTCTCTAAGAAACTATATACATATGTATATTACATACTTGCGGCTCTCTGGTACCTTTGATATCCTGTTTCCATGGCAATTTGGCCTTCTTACTTGAAAAACTACCAACCCCTGGTCCGAACAGGGATATGAGCACCATCATTGAGTTGGCGATTATTTTTTTACTAAGAGCATTAACTAATGTGTACGAGAATATTATATTTTGGACTGTGGCCTTCCTAAAACATTGCCTTTAATTTTTAAGTCTTCCAAGATTTCTCTTCCAGGAATTTTGCTCTAAATGATGAGATGCAAAATCTGATTTTTTTCTAGATGTTAAGATTTTGGGATTTTTTGTTTTAATGATTTATTTCAACTGTTAATAACTTTTAAAATATAATATTACTTATTACTCCATAAAAAGTGTATATAGATATGTATTTATGAGATTAAGCGAATATATTATCATCGTAATGATCATTGATCTGATGCCGGTAGCGACTCAAATTCATCACATAAAGAATGTCTACTAATTGTGCATGCTCAATACATAGTATTAAATGTCTATTAAAAGTAAGGTATTATTGATGAGTAGTAGTGGTTTCGTCACAAATAAATAAGTTTTGTGAATGGGTATTTCTAGATGGTACATGGAATGAAATGGATGATAAGAGGTCAGGGGCGTCCAAAATTAAAATAAATAGATCGCTAAGTTTAATCGGGCTTGTCTAATTTATTTTTTCTTTCGCATCCAAATCATCGTATTTTAATTGGGATCCTATTAATCCAGCTTATGTTTAGAAGTCATCTGAAGATTCACATCTCAAATGTAAGTCGTTTTAGCAATATTTCAGTGGATGTCCATAATTCCATTCCATATAAAAGTACGAAGATCACGTGGATTTGTATCATTCCCATTCCCAAGATTGAATCCAAATCATGCCTGCACATTTTTTTTCGAAATGCAATAAAAATTGCATAGATATAAACATTTCCTTAGGGTATGCGCTTCGTAATTTTACACTTTTTAACACACTGATACTACTGTGAATAATACACAGAGTTGTCGGCGCAGGTTAGTACGCAACTGACTTTAGATCTCACATCAGCTGCAGTGTAAAATTCCAAAAAAATTACTCTTACCATCTAAAATGATATGACTGCAAACATCTAAATAATAAAAGTTCATATAGAACTCTCAAATAATGTTGTTTCACAGTTTTAGAATTTTAATACTACCAGTGAATTGGTAAATACTATATGATTCCATAAACAAACACTGAAAATGGTTTTTTTTTTGTGAAATCTCTTCCAAATAAACAAATTTTGGTATTGCCCAAATATCCTTTATGAATGTGCAGCAAAGCATATTTTTTACTTTTTCAATAAAAAATATTTAACATTTTGCAGTCGAAGAGAGGAAATAAAATAACTTAATATTTGTATTTCTGCCGCTGGCAATAAATTGGCTTTATAGATTCCAATTAATAATATTGCAAATTGGAGGACTAACAAAAAGTTTTGTTTTATTATCGAACTTGAAAATTTTATTTGAAAATGTTACAGCGTTAGGGGGACCGGGAAGACATCAGTTTTTTTTCTCGTAAAAATCATTTATTAAATAAATAAATATAAATCTTTTAAAAATATAAAACTAATTAAATGAATAGAAAAATAAATTTCTTAATTTTCTACAACACTTTTACATCTTTCGTATTTTAACAATTACGTCTTTATAGAAATTTTTAGGTTTTTCATCAAAAAATATCTTTATATGTTTATTAATATGATTTAAAGTATTAAAGAGTTAAGGTTGTTATTACGGTCGTTAGACATATTTAACTGTAATTTCGGATATTTTATACGCACCGTATGTATTACCGAGAAGCGAATCTCGACGTTTCGTTGGATGCTTATCCAACGTCATCAGGAGGACGACCTTTACCCGCGGAGGTGGAGGTCGGACTGATTATAGGTGCTGCTTTCTAGGGCATAAATTGTATGCTCTTTGTTGTGGAGTTCTCTTCTTCTACAATAGAGGTCGCCAGTGTGCAATATGTACTAGTTACGTCGGCGGATTTTACTGATTTAAAGTAATACATTTTGTATTGCTTAGATTATTTTTTTTATCACGTAGCAACTATTCTACGGATTGAAATAAATGATAATCGGAGGGGACAATATCTGGTGAATAGGGTGGGTGTGGTCAAAGATCCAAACTCTATTATCTTTTCATGGGTCAGTATTGCAGAATAATGCCGCACGTTGGAGTTCTTCTCTCAGTTGGTTCTCTCTAACTGTTGATAGTGCTGTAGTGATTGTCTCACTGCGATTTAGTTTCTTTTTTATTCAAAATGAATAACTCCGGTGATATCCCACCATACAAAGGGAAGCAGCTTTTTTATTGAGAGTGGTGGTTTAGGGGGCAGGTATAGGTCTTTTCATATAAGCTTGCAATTGAGTTAGTGTAGGTAGAGTGCGTAATACGCGCATCGTTTCGTTGTGTTAAGTTTACGGATACGCCCCTCTCATATCCACAAACTTAACACAACGAAACAATGCGCATTTACGCACTGTACCCACACTAACTCAATTGCAAGTTTATATGAAAAGACCTACACCTTCCCCGAACAGCCAGTCATTTTACTTCCTTTCTTTTAACTCGTGGAGTCTGCTTGCTTGTTTCCTTGACGAAAAAACTTTGGATCGATTTTTAACCCTTTTATCGTGATCCAATCGAGCTGAAATTTTGCAAGCAGACTCGTGGCGACGATCAAAAAGATTTGTCAAATTTTCGTTAAAAGAAATAATAATTATAGTATAATTTTGGATTTTCCAAATTTTTAATGGTTTTTTTCATACAACTTACTAAGTTGTATGAAAATATTTCAACGCGTCTGGTAGACACTAAACCTGATTACAGTATAATTTTGGATTTTTAGCAATTTTTTACTACTCCCTTTAGTGGCGTCGCCCGTCCGAAAATCATCAAATTTTCGTTAAAAAAAATAAAATAATTATAGTATAATTTTGGATTTTTCAAATTTTTAATGGTTTTTCATACAATTCAGTGAGTTGTATGGAGATACCGACGCATATGGTAGACACGAAACCCGAAAATGAGAAAGGGAGTATTGTAAAAACTTGGTTTTTATGGGTTACTTTTTTTATTCCTTTTCTTTTAACTCGTAGCGTCTGCTTGTCTGCCGAAAAAACCTTGGATCAATTTTGAACCCTTTTCCCGTGATTCAATCGAGCTGAAACTTGCAGGCAGACTCATGGTGACGATAAAAATGATCTGACAAATTTTCGTTTAAAAAGTGTAACAATTATTAGTGTTGCACCGAATGTGGGCTCTGCCGAATGTCGAATTCGGACGAATATTCAGTTTAAATATGTGCCGAAGTCGAATTACAAAATTTCGTTTTAAAATTTTTAATAATTATAGTATAATTTTGATTTTTCGAAATATTAACGATTTATGTATTGTTTAATTTTCGGGCCCGACGCGTGCAGTAGTCACGAAACCTGTTTCAATGAGAAAGGGAGTATAATAAAAACTTGATTTTAATGGTTTAGTTTTTTACAATGCTTATATTAGTTTCACCTGTCTGTCTGTCTAGACGGAAAATTTTAATCGATATTTAACCCGCTTCCCAATGTCCAATTGAGCTGAAATTGCACACATGACAATACATGATGACAAGATATTAATCACTTAACAGATTTACTAATTAATCAATGAATCGATCAAAATTAATAAATCAACGTTGGATATGGGAAATTAATTTTTGTTTGTACCCTTGTCTACAAGCAAACTTGTTGCAACCTTGGTTGGTTTATATCCTTGATTACCTTGATAAAGCAAATATACACTTGAAAATTTTAAAGAGTTTCTGATCGTTGATTACTTGAATTAAGATCATATACGTATAAGTACATATATACTTATCAAAGTAGGTATATACTTAAAACATGTAATAAGCGCGAATAGTAATGAGCATAAAATCGATTATAAGAATCGTTAATACTAAAAAGTAGAAAGTGATATTATTTGAAAACATAGTTTTCATTTCATTATAAATCTTTTATATGCGAGTTCTTGGTTTTCATTTCATTGTATTGGTTGTCATTTTAAAGTAAAACAACCAGCTTTTGTTTTGTAAAACAAATCTAAATTATCCGTGATTTAAACAATTTTAGAATTAAGCTAGAAAGTAGGTACTTTCCCAAACACCAGATAGATTTGCATTTTTTGCGTGCTTCTATGTATGTTTGAAAATTTAAGTGTGCTAAAAAAATAATGCATTGTCATCGATATCAACTCAGTGTGCAACATTATCCACGTTCACGGTGTTGATGTTAATTAAAGGATTTAAAAAGTATTTTTTTTACTTTTACTCAATAAAAAAATGGATTTCAATGATAAATTCATTCATTCAAAATCGATTACAAGACTCGTTAAGACTCAAAAGTACAAAATTATATTAATTTTTTTTTTCAAAAAACTACACTTACGTATTTAAATGTACTGAAAACTAAATAATAAATTTTCGGCCAAAAATTTTTTGCCTCACTCGGAAAATAAAAGCGCGGGCGCTTTCCCCCCATCAACAACAGAATTCTGTAATCTATATCAATTTCGTAAGCGCCACCTTCTATTTGGAAAGTGAGGCAAAAATTTTTTGGTTCAAAATTAATTTTTTACTTTTTAGTACATTTAAATATATAAGCGGTTTTTTTTTTTAATTTTTTTTTCTTTTATGTAATATAATTAGGTAACTACATCAATAATAAAGTATAACTCAATCATAATCACAGGTAATAAAAGTACATTCATGAGCACAAATCTGTTTATTTCAAGAATACACGAATAATTAATAATTATTTTACAATGATTGTAATAATTTATTTATTAAATTCATTAATTTATTTTCTCGTAAATGTTTAAGTTTTACAGAATACATATATAGTCATAACACAAGAAAAAAAATTAGAAACATAATTATGAATACATATCATAAATTGAACATTAAATACATCAATTCATTATTGTGCATTTTCAGTGAAAATTCATGCGGTTTGAAGAGACAAGTTTACGAAACATATTGTAGTATTAGATACATTTTAATATTTACAAAGGCTCCAGAATTAATCAAAAAGTACATTTATACTATAAATTGGTTTCTAAATGTTTATTTTTAATGAATATGTAATGAAAATATTTCTAAACTTGATATGTCTTAGTATATTACATTTATTATATATGTAGGTGTGCTGAGATGCTCCTTGTATAATGCCCGTGACAAAAGTTTGCTCAACATCCACAGCTAATACAGAAATCCTTTTCACTTCATTGTTTTTAAATTTACTTTGGTAATGATCCACATACAAGATCTTAATAAACAGTTAAAATCAAACTTCTTCAATGTATATTTATTATCCATGATTTGCTTGCCTTCTCTGCTCTGATATATTTAAAATAAAAGACTGATATATACAATGAAATACTGATTTTTAATAAAGACAAGTAATTAAAAACAACATACAATTTTTGTTTTAGGTTAGACACGCTTAAGTTATACATGAAATATACCGAAAGAATTAGAAACGAGCGCGATAAGTTATTAAGGATAGATTATAGAAGAAACATATATATATATATATATATAATATACAGGTAACGTAGTAACAAGAATAAGGAAGGATATCAGGCGCGTACAGTCAGTACATTGAAGCATGATTTGTAAGTAGACATATCATCATCATTACAGTTGGCTCTATAATGCCTGGTGTCTTGTGTCTTTATCCACTGATCTCAGTCTTGCGTCAGCTTTCTCCAGTACTGGATCTCCAAGGCAGATATGTCATTGTTTTAATGACTCCTCGGTTAGTTTTGACCTTCCTAAGCTCTTTCGTCCGTATTGGTCTTGTATTAAGAAAGAAATTCAGCATCTGAGCACTGGTCTGATAAGCGTTTTGTATGTAATGTTAAATAATATTTTAGTATTACATTTTGGGAAAAAAAAAGAAATATTTATCTGACAGAATATTCACAAATTAAAGTCTGAATAATAATGCTGACAGGAATATATTATTTTGATTTATTTAGTACAGGAACAGGTTTTCGCCATTTCAAAGTACTGACTGCACGTCGCTGACAGATACAGAGAATACATGCGAAAGGCCTGTAAAAATTAGCTAAACCACAACGGGGAAGGTAGTATTTTAAAACGCTTCAATAATGGTACAAATGAGGAGACGCATTAATAGATCATTGTATGTGGATGGAGTGAGAACTGCATTGTCGAAAATAAGAGTTCGGTATTAAATTCGTATGTTTTCAATAAATAATGAAATTCTTAGGTGCTGATGCTGAGATTAATTAAATTTAAATTGGTATATTTTATTTAGTACCAGAATTACAGAATACAATATTATACATATTATATGGGGTGAAAAGTAAAGGCAGCAACATCCAAAAACATTAATGCAGTCATCGAGGATTATTAATTTAGAATGCAGTGATTTTGAGATTTAGGGAATACAGCCTATAAATTTATAGAAAACATGATTTTGGAAGGAGTAGATGCATAACATCTATAATTCAGTACATTGTAAATACATTGTAAACTCAGTGACGACATTCAAAACATTTTTTTTTGATATTGCTGCCTTTGCTTTTATACTCCACATAAAATTAGGAAGATTAAGAGTTTCGAATTGGTAGCGGAAAGTATTTGAGGAGCCGAGCTGATAACTAGACAAATGGACTGAGATTGTACCTACTTACCTGATATTAAAAATAATTGTAATATCCGTTATTTTTCTAATCTAACTCATTTGCTGCATTTATTTAATAATTTATTCTTTTCCATAAAATGTATTGAAGAAATTTGAATGATAATTATGAATTCGTTTAAATTTAATGTTTTTACTGCGGAATTCCAATGGTTACGCATCAAACCACATGAATATAAACGTAGAAAAAGTCAGCTATAATCCTGATAGAGGCCGCCGAGAAAAAGTAGATTGTAGATTTGACGTCAGAAACTGCTGAGAAAAAGGACAGAAAGCGCTGAAAAAAGTCATACTGCAAATAGGCAGATAGTGAACCATCTGCAAAGAAGTACAATAAAAATACTTCGCGACGGTTCTTTCAGTACTATTATATAAAATAAATGGATACACCTTCAGCAATGAGGAGGCAACTTAAAAAATATTGTAATAAATGAGTGAGTTCCAAGTAATAAGATAATTATCAACAAATGCCCTCAATGTATGTTGAGTAAAAATAGAAATGATCCAAAGCTTCGAAAATTCTTGGGGTAAATTAATAAAACTAAAAATATGAATATTTTCTTTTTATATACGGCGAAGTAAGTTAAGGTAGATTTGTCTAATTAATGAGCGTGGGCGTAGGTACAACATTTTCTCTATGAAGAGTACACTTCGCTGACACGAGCATTTGTCTGATTATCATTCCCAGGCCTCGATTTGCGCGCCAGGGCGTTTCTCTCAGTTGTGTACACGTTAGTCATTCACTAGGCGGTGTTTATCTCACACCTGGGTCCTATGTACAGAGTCCCGGCGCTCGACGGCTTCCGGGAGGGGCGGGCCGGGGGTGATTACGTGACGGCCGACAGCGCCAGGAGCAGCAGGCACGCCACCACCGAGGAGGCCGCCTTTGACTCGCCGCTTTTAACTGCAAAATTAAAAAGTACCACATCAAAAACCCAGTGACCCGATCGAAAGAAGACGTCACTGCTTTTTAAAATAATTAATGAAATTATAATAAACTTTGTTCATACACGGTGCCTCGTAGCTGGTAGCAAACACTTCTGGGAAGTATATTCAATTTTAAAGCTAGAACCTGTTTTTACAAAATAATTACGTTTTCATGAAAAACCATTTTACTGTTACAATTGAAGAAAATAGCTCTTTGATAAATAATAAATTCGTGCAAACGAAATGTCACATTCAATGAACGAATACGAATTGTGAATAATCAAATACTTAACTATAAAAGAGACATCACAATGAAAGGAGTGAAGCTAATATTAGTGCTTTAAGAATAAGTTTGCAAATTTTGAGTCCGATCGGTAGAACACTACAGCTTTGCATTAGAAATATATCAGTGAGAGAGGAAGGGATAAATGTCGCCTATGTTGCCTACCGGGTCCTAAAGCAAAATCTGAGTTGAATCGGACAAACGGTGTAGATTTGTATAGAGAACAGACAGACAGATAGACATTCAGTGTTATAGGAATAGATTTTCCGAACACGAAATTATATATGATGTAAAGAAAAATTTAAAGAAAAAGTATCATTCACAACATTTCTCAAAGGCAAAGGCATTTAAATCACTAAAGATTAATAATTACAAAGAATACGAAAATAATTATTGCAAAAAAGAAAATTTGGATTTCTGTGTCAAGAAAAACATGTCAAAGGTTATTGATTTGTATAAAAAGGGGGAGGGGGAAATGTGGCCTACGTTTTCTGCAGGGTACTAATGAAAAAGTATGCAGAATTTGGGTCAGATATGTCAAATAGTAAAGATTTGTACAGAAAATATACCTGTGGCAGGGGGCGCGGTAAGGGGGAAGGGGGAAATGTTGCCTATGTTACAAATATACAAATATAATTAAAGTGCGCGTTGATCTTAAAAATGTACTCGCCTAAAACCAGGGCTTCTCTGTTGTCCAGCAGGGGCGCCACCTTCTCCAGCAGGGACTCCATGTCGGCGGTCCACAGCACGGGGGACACGCGCGCGGCGCAGCGCACGCGCAGCGCGCCCGCGCTCAGGTGCTGCGCGCGCAGCCGCACCCGCAGCCCCAGCACCGTGGTCAGCAGCCCGTGCTGGTGCGTCACCCACGGGTAGTCCAGCAGCTCCTGGGAGTCCACTATCTGACAACAGTATAGGGGGCGCTGTCAAATCTGCCACGCTCTGCACATTGCTGATATTTGAGGGGTGTAAAAACAAAGGCAGCAGTATCCCGCTGAGGCGTTTCTGAGATAAATACAAAATCTGAAATTTCTCTGGAATCTGTGACACCCACATCTTACTGGATAAAAGTTTTTAAAAACAATTTTCTATTTTTCTACGTGTATAAATATATTTTTTCTATGATGATTCAGTCTAAAATCGACATCAACTCTCACTTTAAAATGAAGTGCCCATTTTTCATTTGACACATCCATGTTATTGATTGGTTGAACTAGAAAGAATGTGTATTTTGATTTCGAATTTTTATCAAGTGTTGCGTGGTTTGATCAATACTAGAGCTTGCATTTGTTATTGAGGCGAGACTTGTGTGTCAGGACAGAATAGTGTGGCGCTCATCCTCTCTGCCTACCCCCGTGGTAAAACTGGGTGATGGTAAGCAAGTGATCAATAATCATTAAATTAAGCGGAGCATTGGTTTGTATATTCCTAATAATTAGCTAAGACAGCGTCAACATATATTGTTTCATATTCCAACAGACAGAGCCAACCTGCCGACGATTATGCCTTTTGGAAGAGCTATTGCTATGCCGAACAATATCACTTTGCATATATCTGAAGGTGTTTTCTGAAGCAGGATTCTCCTGCAATTCTAATAAGAATCTGTATAAATATTCCTCATTCTTATATATGTTCTCGTTCTGTATATTTAGAATTAAATATACAGAGAGGGTGTATATGAGCATTAATAATAATAATCAGATAAAAATGCGCGCTAGTGAGAAAGCTAGTATTTTTTTGCTGACTATACAAGACTGTGCCAATGTTTACCGCGATACCTATACTTTTATTACCTTTTTTCTGTTTACTTATATATTGTCACGTGTCACGAATGAAAACACTGGGAATAAATTATCGATTTATTAATTAAAGATTAATTAACTATTCAATGTACGAAGTCACTTAAAAATAATAAAACTTAACACTATTCTTTAAATTACACTTTTTCACGGTATATCACTGGTAACTAAACACTTTATTATCGCTGGGTAATACATATTTAACATTCCAACTCGTTCTCGCTCACACTATTTATCGCTCCGATTTATTTCGCCAACTAGTTGCTTCGCTCGTTTATTCGCTTTATTTATCGCTTCGACTCGTCTTGCGCATACTTCGCGACCGATTTCGCACGGTTAGAAACTTGCCTGTGTCGTATTTATACCTGAAAATGTTGATATTTTCATATTTTCTAGAAGGTTTTCGTTGCTTCTCGGTTGTACCAGGCTTTTCCCGAAGGTTGTAAATCACTCAAGATTTTTTATAGGCCGTTCTTTATTCTACGATAGTGTTGTGACAAGTGACATATTACCAAGGGCTCGGATAGTGCATAAATTCTTTTTAGCATCTCTTTACAATATTATGATTTTCGTTAATAAATTAACAACACAAACATAAACAGGACTTCAAATAAGACATGCGAAGTCCTGTCTTATGTTTGCGGTAGGCATAAGAAGCACGTGGACTATGCCGCAGCTAACGGTATTCATTCTTTCATCGGTACCCAAATATGTCAACAGAAATACCAAGCCCACTCTGTGACATCGAAAATTTAAAAATAGAATTGAACCATTTTACTTTATTCGGATAAATTTCGTGTGGACCTGCAAGTAGCTTTTCTATCCGTGTATTATCTGTGTGTCTTACAGAACATTTAACAATACACATACATACAACGGGACATACTTAACTACGTATATTTTAAATTGAAAAAAGCCCGAATGCTAAAGGCGAATCCGCTTCGCGTAGCATATACCTTATATACGTATTCTCGTTAGAAACAATCAACCCACACAAGCCTCTTACAGACTTAATATAATTTTTTTTAGTATAAGCAGGTCTACCTCCATATAAGAGAAAATATAAGTCTCGAGAGGAAGGTCGTCTATATGTAGATCTTAACAAAAAATCAATTTATGAATATAATATTCTCAGTTTATGTAATTAAATACATCAGATTTGTTGAAGTATAAGGGTACAAGTAAGAATAATCTACCAAAAATATACAATCCAATAAATAATATAATTTTTATATTTTATACACAACAAACGAATTATACAAACTGTTTCCAGTACCAAACGCGGAAGATATAATAAAGCAAGTTTATTTAATAAAAATATGTAAAGAGAAAAATCTAATTTGTACATTATATCTTCCCTTCTACTTCCGTCCCACATTCCCATCCACCCTATCCACTCGCTATTAAACTATTAAAGTAAATTTTTATATTTTGTGGAAAATTTGTAATTGGCATAATTGTAAAAACCATTTTTTCATATTTTTAAGATTGTTGTTTGGCTGTTAGTTTTCCCCAAAACAAAATAAATAAATAAATAAATAATCCAAAACCTGGAATATTATAAACTGACGAGAAATGATAACCCTATAATTACACCAAAATTCAAAACAACGCAAATGCAAAAGCATTACATGTACAAAGTCATCAGCTACTACACAATCTCCCCATCGAGATACGCCGTATAAATAATTATACAGAAAAAATTAAAACCTTTTTAATATCAAATATGCATTCATAAACCGTTCAAAATAAAATAATTAATTAAAAAATTTCCTATTATATATATTCTGACTGGAATTATTGACACCCACAAAAATTATTAAATAATTCACACGCTAATATTATTTACAGTATAAGAACTAAAGCTCCCTCGTCAAACACGAGAGTTCTCTTTATTGCTTGCCCAACCTAACTTGGCGTGCGGCGAATTTTGAACTAAAACCTGCCCCGCCCGCACCCGACGGTAACCCCTCGCCCTGTCATTCAGTTCATTCTCGTCTTTGAGCGCGAGCTGTGTCATCATTATTATGTCCAAAACATCTTAAACAGTCCGGGATGGTGCAAGAACAATTGCCAGTGAAGTATTAAAGTTTTGCGAAGCTGGAAAAGCGAATAATGGACCGATATTACCGTCTGACAGTTTGACAGATAGAACGGCCACCATTACTGCATGGTTTCTTAAGTGCTGCCCGACCAAATTTCTGTATTTAATACGACACCGATCACCGGACATTTTGTACATTATGTATTGTGTAATAAATTTACACCCTGACAATTTCTGTTAAGCGACAGCGACGCCCTCCCTCGCACGCCAAGTTATAGTGGTACGTCTATACTGACGAGGTCTGCATGAATAAAAGAGCTCAAAAAAATGTCAATGCAACAAACTATAATATAAGAATGTAATGTTTGCCATACATTAAATAAATTTTTAAAAAATGCAATAAGATTTGCGGATTTTCTAGAGATTTCATTCATCATTATTCTTGCGCCAAAATAGGTTCTAGAATTAACGACATAGGTCCGTGCATAATGCCAACACATGGGTGTTTATTTTACAATTTCCGATGTACCCAAATGCTTAAAGTTATAGACGACACATAGGGTAACATATACCCTATGTGTGCTATAGGAGAAGAATTTTCATCGTGAAAAAAAAGTTAAGTAAGAGTGATCTTCAAAAATATTCAGTAACGAGTAATTCCGAAGTTCAGAAGTTCCTAAACAATTGTCTGACCACAGAGATTGGAGCCCAGCCACCAGCAATAGGATGAAATTAATAGGTATTTTCGTCATTTGGACTCTGTTGAGCAATTCTCTTCGCATCGATCAGGCTCGTAACTCGCAACAATCCCATTTAATACGCTGTGGTATCTTGGGGGCATTCAGTCGACCAGATGGCACAGTGCGGAGCCATGGTCTCTGGATATAAGGCCGGGTATCTCAGGTTCCCGGTTCGGTCCACATTAGCCTGAAGGTACTATCTTGGACTCTCGTCGTGATCACATCTACAGAGACTCATTCTCACCTTCTGTTGCCTACAGGATCTTTACTAAAGGCAGTCTCCTTTTTAATGTTAAGTGGCACGTGTGTAAAGGGATCCTCTCCAGAAATAGGCGTTTCTTCTGCTGTTTAATGTTTCAGATAATATCCCGTCCATTTTAAATCTAAGGATATATTTTATTTACTCAAATTCTCAAATCGCGGCCAATGATAAATTATTGTAGAGGGTTTTTTGTTATACCCTCTTCCACATTAATAAAGGAGGGAGAAGGAACATTGCATAAATAAAAAGGGGAAAATCAATGAATGTTTGAAGTTCAGCATTCGTCTCTTAAAATTTCTTCTTCATCTTCAGCCTAACGGAATCTCTTGCTGGACACATATGTCCCCTTTTGCCATCCATAATTACCAGTTTTGAGCGGTTTTCCAATACCAGTCAACGTTCCGTTGGTCCATCTTTGGACTTCTCCCGCCCTGACAATACTACCTGTATCAGAATTGCCTGGAAACCTATCTTCCCATTAGTCTCCTATTACAAATGTATACATTGCTCACCAAAACCATAATTTATATATACATATATTTTGAATCAGCCGCTTTTCATAAAAGCTTCAGAATTTGTGACCATAATACTTACCGTGAGAATGCTTATAGAAAAGAATATATTTTTATTTCTTTCTTTTCTGTTAGATAATAGATTTTAATAAATGATTTTGGGACTGCTCCGTCAATAAGATATTTCTGCGTCGAGGTGGGCTATTGTTTTCAACAGTTTTTTAACTAATTTGTAGCTATGGCTACTGAGTACTTATTTGTATGAACTGTTAAAGGCTTCACTCATTTATAGTGATTTATATACAGCAAGTTGTTAGTTCCATTTACCACACTTCATCGCTTTTGTAAATTTAGAGAAGGCAATATAATAATGGGTGATATAAAGAGGTCGGGTATTGTATATTATTGATGAATTTTAGATTTTTTGTAAATCTTTTGTGATAATTTACAATTCGATGCTACTTATTTATTGTGATTTTGGCGTATTCTTTACGTATTATGTTTCAAAACTATTTTAATTGCTTATTTCACTTTTGTCAATCTATTCATTCTATGTATGATGTTGATAAGTATGAAGGGATCCGCCTCTATCATTTGGCTCATTAAGTGTTCAATTTAAGTCAAGGGTGTCTAGCGTAAAGTGCCCTCATGAAACAGAAAAAAAAAGTTACACAATCAAACTGGATTTATTTTGTATATTTAAGAAGGACATGCCTTCGTACCCGCTCGCATCGGGTGCATTCATAACTTCATCGTAGGTCGACGGGAGGCATCACTAAAAACCAGTGGCGTGCAGTGGGTATAAACTTAGGTTATGCTGTGACCTATATACCTATTTAAAAAAAATATATATACGCATATACCTATAAGTGTATATACATTTTTAATTTTTTTTTTAACTATATCTATTTAATGAACTCTTTTGAGTAGCTTCAATCCACAAAAATAACTGCACTATAAAAGAAGTATTGTAAACAATATTTCCTAAATAAATAAATATTTTATATAGGTATACCTAATACGGCGAAAATTTTTAAAAAAAGACATAAAATTTACACCGAAAGTTTTGGGTGGAATTTGTAAAAAATAACATTTCTGCATGACGTGCGTCTGGCACAGGACCTTTCGAAGAAGGAAACTATTACACAAAACTCGCAGCATTAAAAATACATGGTTTTTTCTCGACTTGACTATATCTGTGGAACAAATTGGTTGGCGAAATAAATGAAGAATTGACATGAAGTTAAGCACAGAAAAGTCGGAAATAAAACTTCTAGCCGTAGGACGAATTACGGCTAGAATTTTAAATCAAGTTTTTCTTAAGATAAGAATTATTCAATTAATATTTGTTTCTCAGAATCTTTACTAATACACAGCTTTTTTGCTTGTATGCGCTGCAGGGCCACTGCTATAAACCTCCCTTTTGTTAATTTAGTACAATTGAGTATGCTTACTTTTTCATCATTCAGGAACCAATGCAGGGTGGCCGCAGGGTGTGACCGGCCCGATGTGCAGTTGAGAAGTAAGAGGTCCCCCGGCTGGTAGACAGCTTCTTGGCCAGAGATGTGTGGTCCATCTTTAGGTAGGTCTGTTGAAAACAAATAAGACAAATCAGACTGGGTTTAAGTTGCGCACCATCATGCCAGACAAAAATCATTTTTATACAGAGCCTCGCTCGAAGACTTCAATTCACATTTTAAGGAGCTTGAATTTTTCAATACCACAATTACTTTAATTAAATCAAATTATACCATCCCTTCCAATTAATATAGAAATGTTTAATTATTCAATTTTTTACTTTTCCTCGCTTATATCATTCTTTGTTAATTTTTCTTATTCTCCCTAGTCTATAGTAACCTAGAAAAATCTTGTAACTTATTTTGTTGCTTTTTCCATATTTTTTATGACAAAACTAGGAAGCTCATTAAAAATAATTAATATTAAACATATAAATAATCCGATAGATTCACAAATAAAAAAAATATTTTAGTTGTTATAGTTGAATAAAGTACATAAATATTGTGATCTTGGGAGGCAAATGGAGCACTTAGATTTAAAACACTCTGAACTAATTAAACGAAGTCACTTGACACCAATTTAATCGGAGCATTGGTCTTAAATTCACTCTGAATGTTTGTTGAATACTTCACATACTAAATTCACTAAATTATTTAAAGAATCTACGCTGCACTTTGCATGACTCCTGAGTATCTTGTTTCTCATATACATAAAAAGTTCATTTCTACTAGAAAACTTCTCGCCTGTCGGTAGGTTCTTTCTTGATTTACTTTCGTTGGAATTACACGCGCGCCAGCAACACACGCCGCATGATTTCGCTTTCTGTGATGATAACCGGCTATCAACTCTGTGCGCACACTGTGCGCAGTAGCCGGTCGATGTATTTTATAGGTAATGTCGCTTTCTCGATGTTTCAAGAATTCACGATAATACCCAGTCGATTCCAGGCTCGTGTGGACCGTTCGGTGACAATATCAAAGAACTAATCTTAGATTGAAACATCACAATAAAAATATGACCGTTAAAATATTCCTCAGGTTTATGCTCACGGACAGCGCGATTGAGGGTTTCGGAACATCAAAAAGTACTAGCAATTTAATAAGGATACTAAATGAAGTTACCGCCCGACACGGAGGAAGAACGGTGTGTAATGATAATATTACGGTACTGAAATTTCATAGTAATAGAGTCATCGCGGTGCTCTGCCCGCAAGTAACCCGAGGTGCAATCAAAACATTAAAACAACATATTATTCTCAAGTACCCGTGGGTTCTCGACGGTCGTGGGGATCGTCATAAATGTGAATTTCATTTTCCCTTATTACGTCAGAGGAAGTGCAAAGTTACCCAATGATTTGACGTTTTAACAAAGTATATGTTTTGTCACAGGATTTCACAGTAGGTACGTTAGGTCGATGAAGACAAAAATAAGTCTATAGAAAATTTCAGAACATTTTTAGGAAGTTAATCTCACGTGTTTATGTATTTCACTGGTAAGGAAATTTGCAAAACTGATACATTATATTGGAGAAAAGTGTCAATTTTCAGTGTTAGTGGCATCTTCGATATGGTATAGTGGATATGGTACCCGTCTCTCACTCAGGGGGCTCTGGTTCGAATCCCGGTGCAGGAATATATTTTTCTTTTATTTAGCTCTATATATTTTTTTATTATATGTTGGTGTCTATTTTATTTATAAATTAATTATTTTAATATGTTATCGCTAGAGTGATATTGTCATAAAAAGACAGTGTCGCATTTATTTTTATGTACAATCGTATTAGTTAGTACATTTTATCTGTCGGCAGGGGAAATGAAAAAAATATTAAAATATTTTGAAAATAAAAGTCGTTATTATTTATTATTTCACGGGTGCATGGCTATAAATAAGTAAATACTTATTTATAGCCGTGCACCCGCAA